>JAAMPD010000815.1:0-35728 GCA_025266255.1 Trissolcus basalis
GTTGAAAATAATGAGTCTAAAGTTATATGAAGCATTTCAAAGTTCAGATGGGTTCTCTATGTTGAAATTTTTAATTTAAAAAGCAATATGTAACAGAATGCATTTTTAATGATTTTCAATTTCGATAAAATATTTAGTATAAGATTTATATCTAGTCGTAGTTTCTCACATAAAACAGGTAAATAAGTATATAGAAGCGGTACAAAACAAATATTCGCAGAACGGCGTGATGCTCTACAACCGATCGGATATAAATCTGTCGATGCAGAAAGATCGATTTCGATCAGATCGACTCGTTATAGATGAGAAACGCGAACTGCTCTGCCATTTAGCCCTTACAAAGGCGAGAAATTTAGTGCGAAGCGACTTCTGAGGATGCGCTTCGTAGTTCCGTTTTCGATCGAAGTCGCGTGATATAAGTGACATTGACGCTGAAGATAATCGTTCCAGATGCTGCTGTCCTTGAACTCGAAACACTTTGCATCAAGAATTACTCGCTGCAAAATTATTAGCAATTTTAATTTCATAGCAATTATTGATACTTGAAAATAAAACAAGAAAAATTGGCATTTTCTTCAATTTCATTTTCATATAATAAATGAAATAAAAAAATTCATTTTTGTAATATAAAAATTTTTTGTTCTAGGTTTTGGGAACTAGAGACGATAGGTACTTTGGATCAACGGAAAAGAAGTTTTTTTTTCAAGAAAAATGTTAAAATTTGCACGAAAACAAAAGTAAGATTCGGTATAGACGTCGGCGTAGAGTGCAAACTGTAACAAATCCAGCTTTCACCCGGGCAGACAGGGAGACAATTTATGTGGCGCGCTTTTCGTTCCGTTTGAGGACGATACGACGCTACCGCAACGACAAGGACTCACTCTGCAGCGGCTATTCATCGGTATGCCTTATATTTTATGGAAGTGAAGCCGGAGATGCATCCTGCTGCAACTTGGACGCCATGACGAATCTTCAACGTCCGCAATCCTCTTTCACCCTGTCTTCGCGACGACCTTGCCGAAGCCTCATCATTGCACTCGTTATTCTTCAACACGATTTCGGGCCCTGGTGTTCTCGCTGAGGTGCAAAAGAGAAGACAATAAAACAGGCCCGGAGAATACCTGTCTATCTACCTACTTGGCTAACCTGTCTACCTGCTACTCGTGCAAAATAATTGCCGTGTCACGTTCACGAATGAGCGTTATTATTTTCATTATCGGCTTACCCGAGGTATGTATTTATTCATCATGTTTGTTTCCATTTGACCAACCGAACCAGCTTTGAAAAACAGTGATTATTGTTCTCTTCATTATGATACATTTAAATCTATTATTTCGTTTTCACAGGTTCTTTTACACAAAAAGGGAAAACATAATATTTGTTTCGACCATCAAAAACAAGTCATTAATTTTGGAGAATAGAAAATCTTTAGAAAAGTAACTCGAGCGTCTTAAAAGCACCTGAGAAACCTCATATTTATTTTCTTTGTTGATTCAATCATTGTTTTGTAATGAAGTTTTCTAAATTTTCTATTCGCTTGATTCGGAACTGATGAATTATAATTTTATAAGAAAAAATGTTAACGATGACGGCCGTTCATTGTTTCAAGCGTGTTACTGTAATTTAAAATTATCGTCAGGCTTCATAATGAGGATCTAACACAATCCGCTGCCTCGTTCGTCCGCCCATTCGTACTAACACCAGTTCGTTATATTACCTTGATCAGACAATTAAGTGGTGGCAACTTAATAATAATAAATATCAATTAAAATCGTAGTATTGACGATATTAATGTCAGATTAAATTAATGACGATAAACGGGTTCCGAAAAAAATCCCTCTCATTTCGTCAGACAACTGGAACAAAAAATTATCGTCATATCAATTTGATTAATTTTATTTTCAAACAATTCTTTCGTTTTTCTCATTAAATTCTATCGATTTCAAACTAAATAACAGTTTATTAAGTTTATGCAACAATCAATGTTTTCCCTTTTTCCTTGATATTTCAGGGATAAAAAACTTGTCACGCAAATTACATTTATCCGTGGGAATGAATATAATTTCTCATTTGTCTGTCGTTCAAAGACAAAATTTCTAAGTATTATAATTTCTTTCGATGTTTTCAATTTTCTTGTACCCACACAACAAGTTACACTGAATGAATAATTATTATTTAAAACAAATACAAGTTGTATTATATAACGTTGAATTGGCAAAGAATATTGAAAGATTGGAAAATGAATCAATCGATTGAACACAGAGTTGTTGTAATTGTGTGAAGGAATTGAAAGAGTAAAAAACAATAAACAGTGGTGTAAGAGGAGGAAGAATCGCGCTGAGGGGAGGGGGGGGGCGAGACTGGGGAAATAGTTTTTTAACGGAAGGTGTTTGTAATCGTGACGACGCAAGTAAATGTTCATAATACCATAATGGGTGAAGAAAACTCGAACAACAGTCAATTTCAAAGGTACTCGGCTTCCGTTATGGTTCAGATGATCTTCTCTACAGTATACGGTATAATAGCACAAGAAATGCCGTTTCCTGGAATTGCTCGCTCGAGACGATTCCTAGCTATATAAAAGTATCGACACAAATGGCAGATCAACTTTTGAATTCATCATCGACATCATATTTTATAATTATGGTATCAATCAAAAAAGTGCGACGAATCGGAGCAATCAAAAGCGGACCTTGCTTTTCTTATACACAACTGATGGCTGGATCGACATAACGATTAATGAAAGTTTTTGATACAAAATCGTCGTAATCTAAAAAGTAGGAAGTTAATGGACAAAAAACACAAGACAATTAACTTTAACTAACTGATTTGATATAAATATTCGTTATTACAAAAATTGATTTACATCATAAGAAAAAGAAGAAAAGAGATCTGTATTACGGTAACGATTTCTAATACATCAAGCATAACTGAAAAACTTCATAATTGAGCCGGTGAAAAAGCGAGCCATTGGGGAATATTAATGACAGACATGTCTTGCATCGAAAGAGCAAATAAAATGCGAGCTTGTGACAACATAAAAGTGAATATTAAAAGCTAATAATTAATATAATGGGTAGATTTTTCCCCAAGATTTGGGAGACTCAAAAAGATTAGCCCTTTCACGGTTGCAGGTTGGTGGTGGGACAGATCTAAGCTCAAGTTGAAGAGTGATAGAGACAGAAGAGCGGAGATAGCATCTCCCGAAAGAGGACCAAATCTACACTGTCAGGTTTCTCTTTAATAATCTTGAAGGTCGACGAGGCGATCATAGAGTTTCCGGTCGCACGATCGTAACGGTCAAAATAATTAATGCTCGGGCGTTTGTGTTGGTTGTATTCGTGTATCATATCGTATAGCAATCATTTCTGTATGATTTCATATGTTACACATTAAGCAGCCCGGATCGGGTAACAAGTTTGAATTATCGCCGATTTTCGTGTTTTCATAAATTTAATGCTTTCCTATATGACAGCAACAGTTTCTCATCCACTGTCGCGTAAATTTATTCTTAACAACTATTTTATGATCGGAAATATTATCTCGCACAATCGCCACCATCTTTACGAACTTCTTCCATGCACTTCGTTATATATCTAACATTTTATGACTTAAGTAAAATGTAATATTGCAATAAAATCATATGACGCTCGAAACGAGACAGCCTTTTTGCGCTCTTATTTTTTAGGGCCACTTTTCTCACTCAAGCGCTCTGCTCATGAACAATCATTTTCACCGACACTGATTTGCTTTTCATTATTTTTGATTCAACTCATCCACATGGTTCATTCATTTATAGCAATTTCAAAAACTGACGTCAATTAAATCCAATTATGGAATCGAGAATTTTATGTACTGCTAAGCAATAAAAATACAGCTTTATTCAACTTTTATGTTTCACGTAAATTTAAATTTCTCTTTGATATTTCAAGCATTAAAACATGAAAATTAATTTTCTTCAAGTACAACTCAAATTTCATCTTATTTGATTTAATGTTAAATATATCAAGTTTTAATTAAAAAAAAATCTTTTTATGTAGGTCCAACATTATTTCTTCAATTTTTGATAAATGGAGCCCTCAAAGACTTTTTACAGAAGGAGGAATAAAGCGTACATTCCGAGTTTCAAATTAGATATGGTGAAACGTTTTTGGCGTAAATTTAAGAAGGAAGGAGACACAATGACACGATAGCCTTTGCGTTATTGTGTGCACGAATAATGACCAAATGTCACTATTAGCTGCGAATTGTGCTACACTTTCCGGACACACGAGTTTCGAAGGAACTTGAAGAAACATATTAAATATGGATCGACGAGCGCATTTTCAATAGTTGAATAATGAACCGAGATGAAAGGAAAAATGAAAAGTTCACGCGATTGAAAACGGGAATGAAACAAGGTCCTTCGTATCTGTCAAGCTGCCCTCGACTGGACACGCCATTGAACGTTTCATATAAATTATAACCATTTTTGCATCGTTAATCTTAACTTTTTTATGCTTCATATACTTTCTTTGCCGTAGCAGATCGTAAATAATATTTTTACTGCAAGTGGAAAGAGACATCCCGTTTACGAGGGTTTCATTGTCATAAGTGACATTTGATCGCTCGAATTTACAGTACATACAAAAATTACTTAAACTTGTTTTCGTACTCTGAAACGTCGTCTAAATAACTTTTCATTCATAATTCATAAGTTATTTTTATATTATTTAAAAACTTTGGTTTCTACGCTTGCACACGTTATGACAATAAAATAAAATGATTGCGTTGCGAAAGTGAAATATAGGCGAGTGGTCAGGCATCACGAGTTTATTAGCTACATAAATGCGTACTTTTGTGACTTTTAGCATAATACGGGTGGCTACCGTTTTGTGAAATATACATTACTTTGAAGCACGTTACGTTGACTACATACATTATTAGAAGAGGGGTTTAAAGGACCCATGTATGTACATACCCGTGTGTCTGTGCCATTTCAGCGTTTCCTAATTCACAGAGTTGTCCGGCGTGCGGAAACGCACCTGCATTCCATCTGGCACACGCTTCGTTTAGCGACTAGAAGACTGTGGATGTCATGTCGCTTCTATATTTTGTGCAAACTAGCTACAACATTCATTTGAACATTCCTCAGACTCGAAACATTATCAAATTCGTTCATCTTTGCTGTCTTTTCAAATTTGAACAGTTTCAAAAGTATTAGAATCGTGCAACGCAGATGTCATAGCAGAATAAATGTAACCCCGGCGGCATGTTTGTCCTAATTCGGATTACATTTCTATCCGAACAGACACCCGCCGCCGTTAGCCTCAAACTCAGATCGAACAGTCTGTATACAAACATGGAAAGCGCGCGACCAGCGAGAAAGCCGTTTACGCATCAGTACATAACGCCGATACTTGTCAAACACTGTATTTCCATACAGTGGTACTATGCGGCCATACTTGGTTCACAGATCTAATGTAAATCAAGGCGTAATGTACACGCCTTCCGCCGGCAAATACGCTTACGTTTACGCGAATTGCGCGAAATGGAGACGCGACACAGGACTATTCCTTTCTTATTTCCATCCGAGTCCCTGCACTCTTGATCTCTCTATTATACCTTCATGAAGAATTAATGCAACATAGCTCGCGATTCAATGAGCCAGTTTCGATGCCTTATTCAATGACTTGCACTCATTTTGCGCGTTCACACAACAACTCTGCATGTTTCTTTCGAATATTTTCATCTCGAGCAAAATTTCTCTATTTCTCCTCATATAAGGACCATATTTTTTCAAATTCAATTCAACATTCTGAATCTTGTGTCAACTTGTTGCTAGGCGTTCTTTTTTCATATACGATCAAATTGTCATAGACACTTGTCAAAATTGCTGCAACAGTTCCAATCAAAAGTTTGTCTTCGGCAAAATGGAAGTTGGTGAAAAAAAAAAAAAGATGACAACAAAACCCCCTTGCTGGCTGGGATTAGAATTTGCGACATCTCTTGTTCTGTCAGGGCCACCATGTTCATTAAATAAGCCAGCCACCCCTTTTACGAATTCCTCATGTCACAGCTTTGTCTACTTCGTGTTTTCTCTTTCGCACTTTATGCCACCTCGAAGCCCGTCACTCACACGTTCCAAAGTTTAATTGATCAATGATAAACTTTATCGATCATTTCGAATTCATTTAACTTTGGAGCAGTTTATAACACACAGAGACGCGAGCGGTATGCGCGGAATAGGCATTTGTGCCTGTGCTCATTTATGTTTATTCATGGTTCAACACATGACACACATAAGACATACTCCAAGTTCAATTTTGTTGGCCAAAACACGTTGCTTTGATTCGACAAAAAAATATTCCCGCTTGAAAAGTAGAAAAAAGAGGTGCATTTTTGTTTGGTTGAAAATAGTAGCTAATTTGGCAAACATTTTGTGTAAGTGGACAAAAATAATTTAAAGATCGATCAAAATTATTATCTTCAAGCAACTGTTTCGGGCGAATTTTTGACAACGCAGTATCAAGGAGCAATTATTTCATACAAAGTGTACGGGGTTTTTTATATAATAAATGCAGAGAGGCAGTTAAGTCGAAATCGGCAAACCAGAATTTCATGTCAGACAAAAATACCATAATGAATGAACGATTTGCATATTTCTCGCGTTGTACATTTTACCATTGGATACTTATTCGTATTCTTCTTGTACATTGTAAAAACGTTTCGAAAATGTTGCGGTCACGCGACTATCGGCCCTTAATATTACTTTCATATGTAGCACAGCATTCATGACAGATGTGAGAGCCTCCATCGCCAAGATATGATGTGCAATCATCTTCTTGTAAGGCAAAATATAATTAACATACATTAGCAGATTTTTTCTCGCACGCCATGCGGATCATTGTGCTCGTATTAAATTGCAGACCCTGTCGTTAACTTTGTTGCTTTTTTTTCATCATCCGTCATGCAAGAGTCTTTTTATTATTAAGATATACATTTAAAGTGCTTAATTTGTTTACGTGCAAACTTGTTTAGTTTGAAACAAAAAACAAAATCAAAATGTTGTCGAGGATTTTTAATGGACCATGATAAAACTCAATTTTGAAAGAATGAATGAAATGAAATTTATTTAATATAGCCAACCACCTAATGAAGGAAACTAGTTTTACGTTTTCGCACGCCATTATGACGACGAAATTTATAATACAGTATATTATCACATTATGCTCGTAAATATTCCAAAGATGCGCGCCGCTCAAAATCACCGGCAAAACGTTCGTTCCACTCAATAGCTCCGAACGCTTCCCATGTTCACAGATAAATTCTTGCGATAACCTCGATGCCTCACAAATTTATGAACCCTTTATTACTCACTTGTATATAATACAAGTCATAATCATAAACAAACTACAATATTTTTGTCCTCTAACTATTTTTAGATGCCTGCAATGTGAAATTAGAATCTTATACACTGACGTCACGAATATAAACCGCTTTTGATATAATATTTGTACGTTGAATTTTTAATTGACGAGACGATGGCATCAAGTTCTCCACGGCCTTCACAGTTTACAAAAATATCATTTTCATCTGGATTTTCAACTCGACGCTGGCCCGGACCGAAAGAACCTTTTTTTATGCAAACGTACTTTACACGTGTATACAAAGGCTTCAGGTCTTTTAACCCGTTGGCCATCTTTCAGCATTTCAGTCCTGAAAATATAACACAAACTTTGTATTTTTACTCACATTTGTATAGCTCATTTATATATCTATAAAGTGTAGCAAGTAGATGGGTTAGCTATCATGCTTTATTCAGACGTTCTTTCAGCTCATCTCCCTTTCCAGTGTCTTTCAATGAATACTAAAAGTTAGTGAATGCTCAGCCGCCTCTGATATTAGTTATACTTAATTCAAGACACGAGGTTGATGAGGCGCGTGCACCAAAAACAGCGCGCCCTGGGGGGAGGCTCTTTGCAAGTTCAAAGGTCAGTATCGCTCTCTTAATGGCGCTCTGCCAGGCGTGCCATTACATGCTATTTTTCTTTAAATTCATCGCGCTCGACTTATATTTTCATTAGCCTTTCAGAACGGACCTCGTAAACCGTTTCACCTGTGCCAGCGGCGATCTCTTCTTCAACTCTTTAGCTGCATCCTCGCATCGCCCATCCAGTTCGCCTCGTTTCATCTCTCTCCGCTTATACACATTCAAAGATAAATAGGCGTTTTAAAATCGTATAAATTTTTTACTATAAAACTAAATGCTTCGGCTCTTTTATTTTCATCTCTCATTCTTTTTTCTCCCTCTTGTTCTTTTCTTATACATTCTCATGCTAAATTTTATGCAGAGGCGAAAACCGTCATTTAGCTTTCGGTTATTAAAATGAATGGCTCTACCGAAGCATCTTGGGATTTGAAAATTAACATGTCTTGTTTGTTACTGCGCGAGATAAATCAGTGTCGCGCGAATTTCGAAAGCGCATCACTCGCACCGAGAATACAATCATCTTGCGCGGAATAATTGTTGTCACTTCAAATGCAAAAGAATCAGGCTGGCTGAACTCGAGTGAGAATCGGCAACTGAAATGAACAAACGAAAAACACGACTCGAGTGTCGTCAAAGGCAAGTTACTGTGACAGAAGACACAGTCGTCTCACATTCACGCTATCTCGATGATTACCCAATATTGCTCGTGGTGATATCGCTAAGCATATACACAACTTTCAGCCAATTATATGCGTTTTATAGTGACAACGAGCCAATCGCCAACTATAATCACTTGATCAGCTCTTTTTCGTATCCTTATAAATTTTATTCAAATAAAAATGAGGATGTACTCGATTCAAATAACCCCTAAAAATCAAACAAACTGGTTACGTAAATTATATCAGAATGATAACTATAAAACGTTAATACAAAGTTTTCGATTTCATAATCAACAAAAAATGACATGGTTCCAATAAGTGATTTTTTGAGAAAATTCATTTTTATGGAAAGTTGAACAAAGAAAGAAGACAACGAAAATGAATTGTTTTTTTATTAACAATAAAATGATGTTGGGAGTAAAGAAAGTGAAAGTAAATGAATGTTTGTTATCATTGAAGGGAATATGCATAAAGATTTATGGTATAATAAAAAGATGTGACTATAAGAAGAGGACGAAAAATGCTGAAAATAAAAGAAGATAGGAAATACTGGGGGAACGTCGTTGACGACGCGAACGGGCCGGGACCTCGTATAATATCCGAGGTGTTAGGCACCCATGCCGTGGTGTCGTCGACGTGTCGCGCGTCGGCGTGGGCGTGCGTTTTATATTCATCCCGAGGTATCATTTTCACGAAGCTTTAAAAACACGCGCGGCCAAATAAATAATGTCGCCCGTCGCAAACTCTTATCCCGAGGTCGCCGGGCGTGCTTATAAATAAGACAGCGCGATGTTCCTCGTCGTCTCGCTCCTCGTTCACAAGTCGCAGCTATAATATCTGCACATATCTATATGTGTAACGAAGAATGAGCACCTTTCGTCATTCTTAAGCGCCAAACAACTCCGGGTATACATCTATTTAAAAAGATCTCTATCTCGTGTTAAGAAACGCGTTGATTTCAAGCGTCATCGCATAAACAAACTTCATTGTCGGCTTTTAAACCCGTTTTGAAAACATAAAAATTAAAAAATAAGAAACTGCGCCTAATCCCTTTTCTTTTCTCTCTTTGTATAGTAACCTTTTTTTTCGTCTCTTTTTTGTTGCAGCTTTGCAAACGTGAATGAAATTCAAAAAATGCAAAACATAATTCAAGAGGACGTCGTCTATTTTCATAACAAAAGTGTACACCGAAGGATCCTTTCCAAAAACTACAACATTTTTGGCGTGCATGCGATGAGGAGGCTGGTATCGTCGTATCCTTTTTCGCAAAACACGGTTCATTTCGGTGAGGAAAAGGGAGGAAGTCTGAGTACTTTTTTTCCACCAAAGCATTGCCAGATTTATGACAATCGCATCCGAGTTGTCTTATTTTTAACCTTTCACCCATTAACGAGCGTTGTTTCTCGCTCTGAACACATTCTTTAGCTGGAAAGTACCTTGATAATCGACGAGAGCACAGATACGCCTTTACAACCGAGTTTTAAATCTGCTTGTATTACCCGCCATTGAGCTTACTTACCTTTTATTTCTTACGAATTTCGGTTCTTTTATTCTGCAAATTATTCGCCTTATGAAACAAATTCTCAGTTTACAAATTAACTCCAAATTTATATCTCTACACAAAATTCTTTTAAGAAGAATTTTATACACAATTGCGCAAAAAACCCACTTTTATTTTTATTCGCTTGTTTGTTTAATTTCACAAAAAATTTGGCTATCTATTTTTCATAACTTTCAGGATAGAATCATGATTTATTCGCTTGATATCCAGACAATACTAAACAAGATGTTTTAATATTTCATACGTGTATAATCAATTCATTCCTGGCAATGTTGATAATTCACCAAAAGAAAAAAAAACACAGGACGTTGTTTACATATGATGAATTCATAAGTTTTACGATGTCCATACATTATCTGTCATATGATACGTGGACGTTAATATGAGTTTCAAATAAATTTGCTTTCTATGTGTAGAAAAAAAACATATATATATATATTTCAACAGAACTCATCATATTCAAGATACTTTTTCATACGTTATCCTCTCAATGTCGTTACATTAAAGGCTGACAAAAAATTCATCCTCCAAGTCTAATCTTATAAACTGCCAGGTCGAAAATCCATAAAAGTTTAAACGTTGATAAATTCAATCGAAATAACTGAAATTGGTGTAAATAATATATAATAAAGAGAGGGCGAATGATTTGGTCATGTGTTATTTAAGCGGAATATCGAGCGAGATTAAATTTGATACCGATGAGAGCAAAACACAATTACGTCTCAAAAATAGCGTCCATATTTCGCGTTGCTTGGGTAATCGAATTAATCGAATGAAATGTTCATGAATTGGTTGGCATTAACATATACATAATGCACGCGCATCCCAATCGAACGGCTCGTTACTTTGTGATATTATTGATAGAGCGACGATAAGATTAAATCGACTCGAAAGTATAAAAGAGCGTCGTGATGGCGTCTAGCTCTGGCGGCGCGTAGCGTCCCCTCAGCGCTCATTATCCAATAATCATAATTAGTGATCGGCGCCATTATAACGTCAGACAACCCCATCGGCCCTCTTTTGAGTCATTTCGCATTGCGATTATTTTCTTTATAAATTGCGAAATTGTGTCTGTGACGGGAATGTATATACCATCTTGAATACAAATGCAATGGCTGGCATATAATTGTAAGCGTGTGCGTCGTACACGAACGCCAAGTTTCAGCGGCGCTGGAACGCGCGTGCAAATGAAACGAAGATAGTACGAGGGAGGAATGAAAGATAGAGAAAGAGCCATTCTGCTCCGGAGCGCGGGATAATAATGTTGACGTTAACTGTATAATTATGGAACGCCTCACCGGCCGTTATTGCCAACTAAATTATCGCACAAAAGCAATTAGGACCCCGAGTTTATATTCATAATGCCGAAATTCTAAAACAAAAATCATGTTCTTTTTTCAAAAATTTATTTCAACCTGTAAGCGCAACATCATACTCACGACCAATGCTTTCATATATAATAAAATAATAATAAAAAAAAAGTAGGTTAAAGATAATAAATGAGCAGCTGAAAAAGCCAATTTCAAATTTTATTGAATGTCCAAAATACAAGTGTTCTGCAGGTTGTATAACTATACTCGGTTATTTTTTGTTTCAGATTCGAGTAAAAATGATAATGTGAATCAAAATATCACTTACAATGCCAGTCAGGCGGGACGAGGTATGAAGCCCCGGTACAGCAATGGAGCATAACATTCGAGCATTATAGAAGTTTCCGGTGAAAGGATATTTCCTTAATGTCGTAAGTTCACAATCAATTTTTGTGACGCTACAATAGTTTCGGGGTCAACGTAAAGACACACCGCCTGTAGACTTCAAATGAATTGCCTGCGAGCGAGCTAACAGGTAGCGATGACGTGACGATAATATTTGTTTTCAAAAAACTGAGCGAACAAGCAATTCATTGTCTCCGCCACAATAACGGGGCGTTTCTTATATTTCATAATCCTTTTTACTTTTAGTTTTGTCCTTTTTTTGTCGGTGACGACGTTTAACGAATTTTTCTTCAACGTGCATGAATATTGGACGGGTGAAAAAGTTAAAAAATGGGTGGTCGTTTTTGTTTGAATAATATAAATTTGCGAGATGAAAGAGAGGGTTGAAGAAGATGTTTGTTAGATTTTAGAAAATAGTCGAGATTTCAGCATCAAATGAATTCTTAACGAGGCGCGCTATTCGACAGCAGTTTCTTCAATCGTCCGGAATTAAGGCTTGCGACACTGCGGAAAAGTTTACGAATACTTG
The DNA here is from genome assembly GCA_025266255.1 of Trissolcus basalis. Classification (NCBI taxonomy): domain Eukaryota; kingdom Metazoa; phylum Arthropoda; class Insecta; order Hymenoptera; family Scelionidae; genus Trissolcus; species Trissolcus basalis. The sequence goes on from JAAMPD010000815.1 coordinate 12,437, forward strand.
AAGGCAAGCGGCGCGCATAACTTTCCTTCATTAAGCATAATCGCTATTTGATGCAGATAAGTTCATTTTCGCGAGAGCGTTTACCTCCCGATGAGCGCGAGCTACGTCGGCCCCCGGGGGCCGCTGCTAGCAAGAACAGCAAGCGTCAGATTTATCGAACGCTTAATTAACATACTAATTTGATTCTCAAGCTCAACTTGGATTTAATTTTTCAAGCTCAAAAAATTAACTAAACAAAGGAAAGCGAAAAGCTTATCCGTAAGGATTTTATATGTTGGATAAAATAGAGACCCCCTTGGATTAACGATCAAAGTCGATTGATATTAATTTACCCGGCGGGTGATTTATGTTTAGAGATTAAAAATGTTACTTGCTGCTGCAGCAGAAACGCCGATCGATCGATCGACAATAGTTTAAATCGTTCGAAATTGGACGCTGCAAATGACACATTCATAATGACTGATTTAATTTTATATATACACCTAACCGGTCATTTCAAATCTGAAATCCTGTTGCGATAAGTATGAGTCAGCAGTAGACAGAGGAAATAAGCTTGTGTTATTGGTGTGTGCCATTTTCAGTAGAGCCGTCATTAAAATCAGACACCCTCTGTTACGTTTGACCAAAATTTTAGGGATTAACGTGCTTATCCATCTGTGATAAAAGGAAACTCTGCGGAATCATGTTACATTTGATTTATTATATCAGCTGTCATTTAATCATGTTTTATTCCTAATAATGTCTATATTTTCCATCGTCATATCAATTTCACACCGAGTTCTATTTTTTCTTAAGGTTTCATCTAAAAAAATAGGCGCATTTCTTCTACGTCGAAAAAAAATAAAATAACACGTCTCCCTCTTGTTGCTGTGTGAACGGAAAGAATATATCAAAAACTAATTGTGATCAAAATTACACGTGAACACCTACACGGAGAGAGAGATAAAATGTGTATGTACATATAATACTCACTTCAGTAATAAAACGTAGGCGGCTCTCCGGGCATTACGAACATTAGATCGAGACACAAGCGCAATAAACCTATCTGTATAATCTGCCCTACAGGAATTAACAACCCTCTGAAGGTAGCTACTAACGAAGTAATTCACTGGATGAATGCGAAGGGTGAAATGCGAATGTGGAGTTGGCCGAGGTGCTGCCAGTCAGACCCCAGTTATATATCCCATACACATCGATGCATATGTGTTGGTATAATTCCAAAATTGAGATTTACGTGGATCAAACTTTTTCCCTTCAATGTTCATTTTGTAACTTCGATTGGGCACTCAATTTTCAACGCTAATCAATCCCAGATACAATATCTTGCCAAAAAGTTATTACTAAAGTTGTTCAAACTTTCACGAAGGTAAAATGTTTTGTATGGGATTGTTTTCGAACACGAAAAAGTGCTTGTTAACAAGACGAAAATCTCCAAACAGACTACTGACATGTTGCCTTAACGTGGAACAAAGTGAGAGCGTGAAGTGAAGATTGTAAACAAAGTGAATGACCAGGAACGACGCGAGAGAGCCAAAAGTGAGTTGGGAACGGGTCGATGAAGGAGGACGTTACGTTTTTGGCAATGCATTTGTTATTCACGACAAGGATTGAAGGGGAGGAGGATGAACGCAACTTCAGTCTAGAAGTCGAGATGCCGTGTGTTACCCGAAATATCTACGAGTACCCCGGGAGGATATAAATGAGCGGCACGAGTCGACAAATCAAGAAACTATCGACATAAATAAATTTGTGGCCCGCCAGGGGTTTCGCGAGAGCCGTCGTAAGAGATACGTCGTGAAACTATGAGGGAAATGGCAAGCCCTAAGTCAGCAATTACCCATGTTTCTCTGCCCGATGCTATTCTTCGCCTCAATGTTAACGTCTTACACTATATCACGTAGATTACACGTGCTTGTGAAAAGTGTTGCGAACACCATTTTTCTCAACCAATACCGCCTAAAATTATTTTATTTATGTAATACAATTCTCCTCTTTACTTTTTTTTATTACCTACTATTACAAAAAAATACTCTCACCAGCCAAGAACTCGTTTAATAAATACTCACGACACCTACTTGACAATCTGTCAAACATTTACTCAGAGAAATGATCGATTCGAGCTAGAAAAATTTTCTTGGACTAACCCAAATTTCATCTCAAATAATGGCCAAGAAAATGATTCTCAGAGGAAAAATACTTTTTTTTTTGCTTGAAAAAAGAGTAACAAGATTTTGATTTAACAAATTAGCTGTTTCAAACAGCTTGAATGTTTCAAAAAATATACATGATAGATTGTCTTGACGTTTTCTTAAACGAATCATGACCTTTATAATTATAACATTTAAATTATTTTAATTTGTTAAAAATTTGAAATACCTGCTATGCAAAATTTATTCAACGTCAGCAGTAATGTAGCACGTCTTATAAAATATACACACTGAACTTATAACAGGCAATAATTCACACTACTGTTCTTCTAGGGCAATTAATCTTAATTAACTTGAGATCAGAATTTAATCGTAATTCAATCTGTGAAATATTTCATGAAATCTTGCCAAAATATGCGGGCATCATTGTTCGCATGTCGACTGTTACGTTCTATTATAAACATATTATAAATAACAGTTCCTGAAAGATGAAAACAATTTAAAATATAAAAAATTGTTTTAAAAAGTCTTACAAACAGTTGCAGACATGCCTTGTCTTGATTGTTATTTTTAAAGATAAATTAATATATAAGTTTTTATGAAAATGGAATTGTGTTTAACTGAATTTCACTCACGACTATATTATTCGAGAGACAGTAGAAGCTAAAAATAAATCATTGCCTTTTGTTTTTCTCTTTGCTCTAATGTTTTTGTCCTACTAGCTATATCGTTTAGGGATACATGATTTGACAGCTGATATTTGACGATTATGGTGACAAGTCCGGATGTTCTTGACAGATCATTAATCATGCTGGAACAAGCCCGAGGTGTCGACAGACAAAGTGCAGCAAATTATAGCTCGACGAAAAAATAAGTTATCTAGAATCGTTTGTACAAATTGTATCATTCGAGACTCCTTTAATCTTCATTTCGCTCATCTTATAAAAAAAGCGTCATGTCTCTATTTCTTTATCAACTGTTGGGTAATAAAAAAAGTTTAAATCATGCTTAGAAGGTCGTGCAGTAAATTTTCAAGTGCATATAAAAATTTTTATTGCAAGTGCACTTCAGTGTCGACGAATTTTCTCGTTTCTGCATTATATTTCATAGCTATATATTATCGCATAAAATGTCTCGTACAGGATGAAACAAAAGGAGAAAAATTATATCTTGTGTGTCATAAAAAGTGTGTATTAATTCGTGCGTTTATACGTTTTTCGAAATCTCTGAAAATATCCTTCGAAAAAGAAACTTGATTAAGGTTAAATATTGAGTGTTGAGCGACACATCAACACTTGTTGCGACGTATAAGTTTATGTGACGGTGTAATCCGGAGCATAATCCCGCGCGTCATAAAACAACATGGTATATATTGTGAAGATGGAAAGTGCGCGCAAACTTTGCACACTTCAATTTTGAAAATAGTTGCCGCCCGAACGAACAGCCTGTGGCAATTATTTTCAATTTGCCCAGACGATATTAAAGATTTTATGCTTGATACGTCAGAAGGTTCGGCTAATGGGCCGCTGCGAGCGCAAGAAAGCTCGAAGACCCAAAGCTTTACATGAGTTTACGAGCGTTCGGCTTAGCTCTTATTGGCAGATTCACCTGGCGTACACGTTTCTCATAACACTTAAATTTACGTTTCTACGATAAACGAAGATGTTAAGCCTTCGATGGCCTCAATCACTCAAGTTACACCGAGGATAAACTTTACGGCTTCACGGGCGTGTAATAGAAAAGCTAATAAAAAATGGAAGCCATACGAGACAAAGTCGGTAAAAAGGTCCAAAACAACAATTGCCCCGCGAATCAAAAGGCGATCACAAAATTTCAAATGTCTTCCTTTGGCTCGCGTGCATTATCCCATAGACACACCTATCTCGCACAATCGAGACGTCTATAGCTTGACACACGCAGTTTTACGATTCACCGCCGAGAATATAATTTACAACTTTATGTATTTTAAACTTTTGCCGGCCTACGGGTTATCTTTTGTCCAACTTCTATATTGAGTCTTCTTTGGGTCAATCAATTAATTCCAAAGTATAGGACGCTCTTAAATTTTTTTATTAAGGCCATGCACATATTGCTTCACAACGCTGGACCAACAATCTGGTGCCGTGTTGATAATGAAAGAAAGAAGAAAAAAAAAGTGATTTTTGGTTTTAATTATTGAAAATGTTGTTTGTCGGATTGTTACAGGAAAGAGGTTGACAAGCGCGTGCTGGAGCGATAAATCGTGGTGGTGAGTTTTTCGGCGAATTAATTATGTAATCTAATTTAAAGTCTGATTTGACGATCTGTAGAGGGAAAAAGAGTGGGTCCTGGTCGTATGCACGAGCTGGATGCATTGTAAGAGGCATTATCAAAGTTGAATCGCAGCGCATTAATATTGGGCCCGTCGCGGCAGTTTTATTTCATTGTCCGATCATGATTTCATTATCCGGCGAAAAGTTCGGGACCCGGGGTTATATTTTGGACGTTAAGTGTACGTGCCGAGTTAACATGGTGGAACTGAAAATGGCGTATCAAGAGGGCAAAAAAGAGGACGCGGTTTTGTCTCTCGGTACAACTGCGCTATCTTAAATTCAAATCTTCGTGTTGGCTCGGGACACTCAAGTTGTATATTGTTATTTGCCGAAGGGCCGCCATAAGTTCATCACTGACAATTAGATGAAACGCTTATTTGTTTATTATGTGAAGAAAAATGTCCGCGGTACGGGATGTTCGCTGAACGGATAGTTAGGCCAGATATACGGTGGACAGACGTAATATAGGGAGGGTCGCCGGATGAAAAGAGCGAGACACTCGAAGGGCAGGAGAATCACACGGGCAAAAAAGAGAGCGATTCATCTTGAAATTGTATCGGCATCTGTATGGCCATTAGCATACTGGAACTGACGTATCTCCAAATGTTCTCATTAGCCGAAATTCATGGGCGGCATCCTCGGCCGCATGGGCCCTACGCGGACCCCGAAAGTGAAAGTCCCTCAACCCAAAACTGTCCTATACCCTGGCGTCATTTTCCTTATCGAACGTTAGATTCGGTAATGACCTATAAGCCTTCTGATTCATTACCGACGAGCCCGCCAATCGGCCTATTATCAAATTTATTGATTCCACCTTATCGCCCGCATGGACAACTTTATGATGTTTTAACAATTCCACCGCAGAATATTCCAAACTTAATGTCCCGGGCGCGCGCTCTTAATGGATTTGTAATTCAGACTTTATCTTAATGTCGCAGCATCTGTCGTATATTACTTTTGTTCATTTTTCCCTCATCACAAACACAGATGATTTAAACTCTTTTATGCCTCCTCCTGGTGTGATATTCAGTGTGATTCGCACTTTGCTCGCATTTCTTCTGCTCACTCACTCCAAACTTAATAACTTCACCAACTATGTTTATGGCTGCAATCAAGATTATGCCAATTAATTCCAACTTTTTATCGTAACTTGCAAATTCCATCAAATTACGAATCAACCAATGAACAAAAAATTCGAAGAGGAAGAAACTGGCTCTCTTACTTGTTTTTTTTTTTTCTTTCTCTCCGTTTGTGAAGATATCGTGCTTTTATTTTGCACTTTGGTCTTTTTCGTAAAAACTTATGACTAACAAAACGAAAAGAGCCAGAAAGAAAAAGGGAACCATTGCGTTTTTTTCTAGCCTCGAAAGAGCGAATTTTATGAGCACGCCGAGTCTGTTAAATGGAAGTTTCGGGAGGGAACGAAGAAAAAAAAAAGAAACGCGACTGAAACACGTGCGGAGCACAATAAAGAAGGTGTAAAGAGCGTTAATGAAGCAAAAGGGTTCAACAGTCAACAAGACAACGCTAGAAATTTCGGTGCATTTCAATTTCCGCGCCGAGCATTATAAATTATTGCGAACCATCAAAATGTTTTTAAACGTTCCGACACGTCAGGGGAACACAATGGTTTTTGTCGAATCAAAACGTGTCAGGTCAAGCTGACAAAAAGTGATCGGGCTAGCTCGCGGCCGCTGAATAAACATTACATAATTATAATTTCTACATTAAGATTTGACTTTCATGCGAATCGAAGGAGTAGCATGAAATGAAGTGGAGAATTAATCGCGAAGGAAGCATCAGAGGGAGAGAGAGAGAGAAACTTTTTTCCGCTGACGATGCGACCTTATTTTTTGACCGAGCGACGCACTTATTTCAAAGTGAAGCATGACTGACAAGAGCAAAAAGCCGAAGAGGGGAATGACGACAAGGACGAATATTTCCGACAAAGCTGAAGGACCAGCAAATCATGTTTGTACGCAGATTGTTGGCAGATCCTGTCAACATGGAGTTACAGTTATGCGTCCGCGACAGCCCGAGTCTGCGAAGCGAAAGGAATGCCTTTATATGCAAATACGGAGTAGAAAAAAATCAGAGAAGGTGAAGGAGGTAAGCGATATATAAATCGAATATATCCAGCATTCGAGGATTGATCTGCAGATACCAATATCTGTTGTTTCTACCATCGTCTCTGGGATAAATCGACAACGATGATGATGAATGAATTATTGATGACCACGACCCTGAAGGGATCTATCAATGAGGGAGACGTGTGTTGCCAACGTCAGCGTTTCACCAGAATCTTTGGGGATCCCAAATAATGCTCCTTTTTGATTGAAACCTTTTGCTCAACCTCCAAACACGTCTTAGACTATCAAACAAGAATGGTTTAGTCAATTTTTATATACTCAACCCTCAAACTCGCAACGAAATACTCTCACGGAAAGTCTCATTTCAAAACTATATATTTAGAACAAATTTGTATTGTCATCAAATTAGAAATGTTCACTTCAAGTTGAATAGAAAAGAAACAAAAAATGCGCATTTACCGTTAAATTAGTTTGGCAAGCAACAGACAATTGGGATCGTCGTTCCAAAGTCCATTACTCTATGACGTGTGGGAAACGCTAATTAATGGCGCGCTGATCGGCGGAATAAAAAAAATGCGGCCGATCAAAACAAGCAGAGACACGTAGCATTGTGGAGATGAGTGCTGGATTAAACTCACATTAGAGGCTAAGCACGCTTTGGAAGATCTAGATGCGAGGCTCGATCTATCGTTCCTAGTACGTTCGTTACAAAACTACTTAAAGAGTTACTCTCGCCACGTTCTGTTGCATGCCTAAGTATTTTTCCAATACATTTGCATCGCCGTCGCGTCAGCTTCCAGACGTAAGGCGCCTGCTGCAGACATCGGTGTGATTTTCTTTGTTTCCGGAAAACAATCATTGCTCATGCAGAATGAAAAGTGCGGTTTAGAAATAATCGCATGCTTATACAGAAACGTTTTGTTTTCTATTCGCCATTTGTGATGCGTCGTAAACAAAATGATGTCAAATTTGTTTGTTTTTCATTTTATACTCTACAAAGTCGATGTTTTTAAACAATTTGCTTCTTTTTACTTTGAAATTGAATGGATATTTTTATATTAACACGAGACTAGACATTTGATTTGAATAAAATGAAGGAATAAATCAAAATGAAGGATGTATTGAGCGCGCACTCATGTTGGCAATTAAGAAACATATCGATGTGAAAATAGCAATCGCATATGAGCTGAGTGAAAAAGAAAGGAGACAATACTCTTGGGGTACCCTTCGCGTATTTCGCGTCTTTTGTATGACTTCATTGTGCTCGTCGAGTAATCTAAGCTGACCCCTTTCCACCTAATTCATCCATCCGTCGGTAATGGCACCGAGAAAGAGATTGACAGTTTAAAATATGTATAATGGATCGACGTATGGCGAGTTTTCATGGGGGCACACGGGTCGCTCTCTCTCTCGCTCCCACTTGTCGCTCGTTTGTACATCTTTTTCCGTCTGTCTTGCTGCTGATACCAGCAGATTAAATTGGACGCCCTGAATTAATCGGCTTCTGTTTGAGTGAAATTGGGCGAGTGTTGTTAGGAACGCGAGCATATCGAGCATCGAGCCTCTCTCATTCCCTTTAACTCTATTGTCTGAACTTGACCCCTGAATGCTGTCTTTATCCCTCCCACGATGCTTTCATTGCAGCTCGATAGTAACCTCGTTCTTAAATTATCCTTCGTCTACGGCTGTATCATTCACGAGATATAATTATGCACACTGATATCTAACAAATCCAAATTATGACAAATTATATCTCTTTCAATCCGAAATATCATATTTCAGTTTTCTATCTTCAGCTCTAAACTCATCTTTTCCCTGATGTTTCGTATTGAAATTTGTTGTTATTTCAGTATAACATGAAATATATATATATATATATAAAAATAGATTTGGTGTAGTTTAGGTCAAACTTTTAGTTTCAATTTGGTTTTACTACCGTGTACATTTATTTATGACATGATAATGATATAAGTCGTAAAAGTTGAAAACAACCTTCGGTACACGACAACAAATCTTATCGGGTCATCGGTGTATGATAACGTGCGACACAATTGTCATAGCTCAACGTCCGAGTGAATCCGCAGAACGTTAATTCAGTTATGAAACGTATACACCATAAATGTTGGCGGCTAAGATTATTAGTCAGAGATTAATGTAAATAAATGGCGACACGATGCGGTCCTCTGGAAAGTACATGCTAGAAAAGTGGTAATAGCGTGTAGAGCTGGCGTACGTCTCTTTTCCATTGAGTGTTCTCTCTTTGTCGCGTCGTATCTGATCTGCTGGAATTATGCGTTATTGGTTGACCCCCACAAACGCTGACTATCACGTGTCTACGATGCGACGGAAAAAAAGCTCGACCACAGCATTACATAAACATTAGGAATGCATCTTCTGCTGAGAGGTGCTTGCGCACCTACATTCGAGAGGTCATAAAGCAGCCAATACGTATCAGCAAGAGTACGAGTTGCTGTTTCTCGTGATGTTTGCGTGATTGCGTAAAGATGGTACTCACATTTCAAACGAAACCTTTTTATTACTTGTTTTATTTAGAAAACGTGCATTCTTTCCTGTCCGGCGTAAATTTTACTCAAACCGTTTTATTAAACACGAATACCTGTTTTATAATTAAATAACAATTAAAGGAAATCCTTTGATTGATACTAAATCGAAGTGAAAATTCCAGTTGTCTGACACACAAAACAGTCCTGTAATTTTAGAATTCTTCTTTCGGCTTCAAATGAAAATGCTTCCATTTTCATGCAAGATTCTTTATAAATCTCGAATGATTTTTTAACGACCAGTAAATTAAATTGTAACATGTGAAGTAAAAAACTTTCCTTTTTTCTTTTATCTATGTGGATCTCAAATATTTCAAAATGTTTCATTGAACGAATTTCTCCTTAATTGAAATTGTCTGTTTGAAGGAAAAAAAAAAAAAAGTCAAATGCAAAAGATTTTCATAAAAATGGGACTTTCCTTTTTTTTCCTTTAAACAACACTCGCTGCAGCGACGCGTCATAAAGTTTTGATACAGTTTCGGTATAGAGACAAAGCGGTTTTGAACCAATTTAAAATTTATTGTTCTACCCGAGTTCGAGTCAGGTCAGAAACAACGTGTTTTTGGTGATGTGAGACAATTTTCCTCGGACCAATTTTAGACAAGAGAAAAACAAGTAGCCAAGTAAAAATGAATAAATTTTACTGAAAAAATGTGAAAACAAGTTTTTTTTCTAAATCCAGAAAAATTGGAGTATTTTTTGAGGGTGAAAAATATTCAACTTTCCATACCTGATATTTTTATCTATTCACAAATGACTTTTACCGGTTGACAAAAAATCTTTGCTGTTTAACAATTTTTTGTTGAAATCTTATAAAAACTGATCTGCTCTCTATATATGGAATATCTTTCACAGATCGACTCGATAGAAACATAAATACATCAACTCCGAAACGAAAGGATTTATCGTAACTAAAAATTGCAAAACTGAAACTTTCTACGTCTCCTGTAATGAGATCATGTGTAGTCTGACTTCAACTAGAAAACTAATCTATTACGTTATTACCATTTATTGTGAATGAATAAGAATGTGAATAAACCGAGGATAAATAGAATTATTACGTTTTAATCCAGTTCGAACGAAATCAGTACAATTTCCGACTTGAGCCGCGGTTGCTGGTTATTGCTTTCCTCGACTGATATTACACTCTGAAAATATATGTCGTTCAGGTATATCCTTGTATGGAGCCGCTATATGCAGACAGACGAAGAGACTAGATCGATGAGTGCGTTCTGTTGCTTTTCATCGTTTAACAATGAGCTCTCCAATATATCGACGACGCGCATATCTCGTCGATTATTCGTACCGCCTTTATGTTACATTATTTCATTCAATTTTTTTTTCCTCCTCTTTTCGTCAAGCTTGAAAATTTATCCGCCAACCACTATTTATTAATCCATTCAAAGCGATTTTCAAATGCACCCGACCGTACGTATTCTCTAAATAAAGTTATTGTAATCGTTGTACACGTACTTCTTAATTAAAATTTCAAATAACTAAAAAAAAAGAAGTGTTCAAAGTAATGATTGAAAAAATAATATATATATATATATATATATTTGAATAGGAAATTTCGTCGAGACACGCAGTACATGAATAACATCAAAATCAAAAGACTGGAATTGTTTTCCGATTCTCGCATGACATTTTTTTCTAAAACTGCATACCCAGTACGATCTTGTTTTTACGTCTCCTCTGGGTTTTGCTTTCTCTTTTTTTGTCCCATACGGTGTCATTACACACCTCATAAAGCAGCTTCGTATAAGGGGAACCAAATTTTCGACAGGAAAATCAAATTATACTAAAAATGTTATTGACATTGTTCATCTGGTCTCTTTTTCGTGTGCTGCTTGCATCTTTTTTTTTTTTTTTTGTATACTCCGCTTATAAAAATGTTTCTCCATGGTTTCCGCGTAGTGATTAAATATATGGAATAATCAAGGGTTTGCTATGCAAATATATTTTAATATAACCAAAACCATCAATATTAATTAACCATGCTTTAAACAGAATTCGATTAGAGGATAACAGGCCTTGGTGGTGAAGCAAAGTAACAAAACATATATAACCCATGCTTGGCGGAGTGTACCGAACAAGTTTGATATTTGATATTGTGCGAGCGATAAAATTATTCTGGTGCGCATAAGCGAACCACGGGTCCGTCGATAATAAATAGCACCCTTATCAGGTTAATCAAAGCATTAGGTCGTTCGACACGTCGACTTTAGTTGATTAAAGAAAAACGTACCATTTATTCTCTTACATTAATTGCATGTTTAACGAACATATCGATTCAATCTTTCTTCGCGCACATTTTCAAGCCTCATAATTTTCATTGGAATTTATATCATCGGTTGGTTAAATTACTAATCACATTTTTCCTGACTCTATGAAAAAACTTATTCTATACACAAAACTCGTTCAATCTTGTTCGTTTGTAAAACATTTCGCAGAAATATCATTTCATCAATTATTCATTTCATTAAGAAAGTACCATATAGAATGATAATCGAAACCGAAAGTGTTTTATAACGTTTAATTATGACGTCTTATAATGAATCGTTATGATACACTTGTTTCATTAAATTAAGCTCGTATCATATGTACATCGGAGGCCGTAAAGTTGAGTGGTAATTAGAGCAGGGGTAACAGCAGTAACCTTAGAGGTTAATAATTTAAGGGTTGCAATGCCATCGGTGTTAAACGACAAATATGATATTGTTATGGGGGCCGTTGTATATTAAGCACTCATCACGTGTATGTGGCAGGCGTGCCACGAACTCTACACTGTCTGATTAGCTTTATGCCACGCGTTATTAATCCGCCAACTCATGACCCTCGCATGAACTCTAACCTCTAACAGCCGAATAATACTCAAGCCGTATTGCATTGCATGCACTTGAAACTCGACGCTACAATTTTTCGGCGATTGCATTACATCAGTTTTGATTTCAAAACGTTACAACGTCGTATGTGACTCGTAAAATTGAAAAGGAAAACTATTGTGCTCGGCTGTATTATCAATGTTGAGAAAAATAAGGTCATGTTTATAGGAGGCGCGTTTCGTGTCGTTTTTAACTTTTCTTCAATTTGCCGATTCCAAAGTTTATGACGAAGCGTGGATTCGATTTATACTTTGTTTACGACGATCGTTTCCTGGCTATTTCTATAAGGTGCGAAAGCACCCTTACAAAAGTCTCGATCCCGAAGTTACACACGTAAGCCCGCTAACGCTGAAAGCAATAAAGATACCGACCCTCGGACTGCGAAAGTCAGGGCCAGCTTCAACTTTAAATTAGAAAAGTTTCTTTTCGTCTCAGCGCTCAACATTATATACCCAAGGCACAGGATGTCTGAAAAAAAAGTACAAACGGAATCAGTAATAAATAATTATGCAAAATAGCCTCGGCGAATTAAACAAAAAATGTCCCTTATAAAATGTTCTTACAGACTGTTGAAAAAAAACCTTTCCTCAGAGGAGAAGTACTTTTCAATGTTTTTCTCCCCCGAATGTTTATTTATTATTATTTCTGCTTCTTAATTCTCAATGCACTTTAACTTTGCGACGATTTGCATGATATCGATCACGACGACATCTAACTGATTGAATATACGAAACTTGAATTTAAATTTGAAGGGGGGAATTTTGTTCAGTGCCATCGAGTTTAATAAATCCTCTCTACGTGTATATATTAGTTATTTATCTGCTTATGAAATTTATTACAATCCAACCACTCAAGAAAAGGTCACATAAACTTATACACCATAATCAGATAATTTCACTCCGAATTGAAAGGCTAACAGTTTTACGAGCTTTCAATTGCTGCATGTCGGTGTTGCATCCGATGTGCATTTGTGTTTATAGAAATTCGTTTCAATTTTCTCAATAGTCATCAAATAAATTTCATCTAATCTTAGCGAACGTCAAAAAGACGTTTGAAAAACGTTTTAATCGTTCCCATGTGGACTTCATTAGAAAAACACTTAGTTTATGGGACGTCTAAAAACATGTTCTTTGGAGCTTGAAAGGTGTGTCGTCAAATTTCTAACGTGGAATATGAAACAATTTGGTTCATCTGTTCGGTCATAAATAACTCATCTTCAGTCGTGTAACAGCGACTCAATACAAGCTACTATATTCTCACATAAATAAATACGAATACTAATTGAAATGCTTCCGCATTGTATGAAAGAGATGACACGCATCGCTCGTTTATTATGAACCATACATCAAAAGCCGATACCATCTCTAATCCTCATTAGAGTTTTGCCGCGCATTTGTCGGTCGGCTTTCTGCGATCACGACGACCATTCAAATATAAACTTATTCGGAACATAATTTTGTATACTTTAATTATCAACGAATCGACAAAAAATATACCGTGACATTAAAAGGTTGAAAGTTTGCAGTGAATAAATCAAAATATGGTTCATAAATTATCGAGATTATCAGCAAACATCTTTTTTGTCAACGGTTTACATAATTCAGGTAAACAAACTTTATTTTCAACTTTTTGACAAGTTTTTTAATGAAACCATCTTGCGAATACCGAAAAGTATAGAAAAAAAGTTACATCGTGTGGATAAATTTACGATGAATCAATACTTTTTTGCGTGTAAAAATAGACGCGTTCTGAATTAAACAAAAGCATCGAAATAAATCATGAATAATTTCGTTAACATCGTATCGCTGTGATGGTTGGGACACACGAACCCGTAAATTATTATCGAGAGCCGAGACGTCCGAAGTAAACGATTGATTTGCGAACCCGTATGAAGTAGTCATGAAGTCATACGCTTACTCGGATCGATGCAAGAAATTGATATAAACGATGCGCCTATCCTTCTCCTATTTTCTCTTTCTCTCTCTTTACATTCGTCTTTCTAGAACCGCTCTAGAACCCGAATCGTCTCCGTATTTTTTGCTTCGACACATCTCGTCCGAGTAGCTTTGCCAACGGTTATGCTAATTTTCACATATCAACATTAATATCCAATATTTATGATCACCAATGCTATGACTTACGTTTATTACTTTCACCTCCGATATCTCGATTCAAAACGTGTGTTCGCATAACTTTCCTTTGAATGGTAATGCGCGCTTACTACTGCATCTCGCTGGACTCGCACATTTTAAATCTATTACCAGTATCGCTTTGCAGTGATTTTTAATATTGATTCTCATTTCAGACGAAATCGCTCATTTCAACGATATCTTCTCCAGTGGGGTCATTTTTTCACAATGCCTTCAGCTTCACAGAAACCTGAAATAAACAAGACATTTAACATTTTGTTTTTCGTGTCATGTATGTATATAAATTTGTAATGTATTTTTGTTTTTTTTTCGTCAATTCCTAAAAATGAAAAGTTCGATAAATCAAATTAAAGACGTAACATTTGCTTCAACATTAACATTTCACTTAGACTGAGATAAAATAAAAGCAATTAATTTCATAACTGCATGATAAACGATATTAATTTCACGTATTTTCATCGTGACTGGTTGATTTTTGCATGACTCAGTAAATAGTATGTGAAATCGATATAATCATATGTTAGGGATTGACTGCAATAAATATTTGCATCTTCTATACCAGCATACTGATACACAAGATCTACCACTTGGCGTCGAAATTACTCGGTTTAGGTAATTTATCAGTCACACTACCGTTCTCCGCGGTATATTTTCATGAAAATTTATGTGGCTGCATTCGTTTAATAATTTCGCGAAATATGATCGCTCAGCGCGAGTGATCGCTATCACACGCGAACATCAAGCTTCGCTGAACAATCATCGATAATTTTATTGCCTCCTTTGCAACCTCTGTTGAACTCGATAATTAATTCATTTATCATTATCTGCGTTGCGAGTTGAAAAAAAAAAAAAAAAATTGCGACCCACTTTGAAGAAATATTTGAGATTTTGCATGAATATCCCTCGTGCATTCTAGCAAAATGTTATTAAAAATTGAATGAAACTTTTTGAACATGGGAACGAAATGATTGGAATGAAATATTTGAATTGGGACAAATATAAATGCTTATAAATTGTCTTTAATAACGTACAAGTATCATTATGACTTGGGTCAATAGACGGTCCCTTGGTAGCCGCGGCGACGTTGTTCATGATGATCATTGCAAGAGATGCATCAAAACGCACTCAAGAAGGTCGGGGACCGAATGCAACGCGACATGCAACGGTATACATGAGGGAGTTGTAAGAGGGAAGTTAGTGCTTAATTTATTCATTCGTTCTAGTCGTAGTGAAAGAGGTAAGGGTTGGGGGGCAGGGGCCGCCAAGGCAGACAGAGAGAAAGATCGGCTCGATGCACCGGCGATGCAATTATTATCAGCTTATTATTATATAATTGGCGGACAGCAGTTAATGAGACCTCTTGAGACGGGCGGACCATTCAACGAGATGCACTGGAGAATCATTTATTTATTTACCGAAGCTTTAATTGACGGCAACTGGCCTGGGACGGCTGACGAGAAAACAGTCCGCGTACCTGTCTTCTGCTGGAATTTCATTTGTATTTGTGTATACGCGGCATATACAATAACTCTTTGAGCGATCTACAAATGCCGAGTAAAAATTAACATAGCCTGTCACAAGCGCCCTAATAAGGCTGCCTCCTAGTCAACATTTAAACGAGAACTGTATTCTTCTTTTGATGCCATTTCCTGCTGCTTTTTTCGGCCTGGCAAAAATTATCCTAGGGTATTATTCTTTTGCAGCCTAATTGCGCAGTTGAAAAGTATCCCTGAAAGCAGAAAACATCCCAAATGTTAGAAACGTCAAGTTTCATTCAAGTATCGAGAGAAATAAAGGTTTCTATAAAGTCTTGAAGAATTGGAGAAAAAAATTGTTCGAGTTTGATATAAAACGATGGAAATGCAATTTTACACTGATAATCACTGATCTGGACATAATTGGTATCAGACTTAACAGACAAGTGACAAAAAAATGAGTCGCAATTATGTAGAAACATTTACAAACATGGTTAAGTATTTTGTAACGCGTATCGCAGTTCTCGCATGTGCTCCAGTTCCTTGTACGGTGGCTGCAGAATGCCCTTGCAATCAAATGACATGGCGATCTTATCAAAGCCACGTCGCTGATTCGAAAACTTTTCCGACCGTTTTGTTTCATATCGAACGAGATAAGCGACCAATTAGACATTTGATTTCAATTCAATTATTGCTAACAAAACAGCTCCTCCAAGCTATGATAAACATTTTTTCTCCTCCCAGTTATTTTGCGCTCGCATAACAACTAATTTAAATGGACGTTTGATATTTTTCAGCCAAAGGAAATTACGAACGAATGAAATTCGTGATTGGCTCATTTATCACTGAAAAAAGTACAAGGCATAACAAAAGACAGGAGGGAGAACAGCGAAAGATAAAGAGTTAGTTAGGGTCGAAGAAATCGACCGCAGTGGGAGAAGTTAGGTATATTGCTGAATTGAGGAAGGCGGTCTTACAAAGGCGTCCCGTAAATCCGCACCAAGTTTGACACCCGACATTCCCGGCGTTTTTACTTTTTTAATTCATTCGCTTTTTTCGTCATCGCGCGGAATATGTTATGGGATTCAAAAAATGATATCCCCACGCGAGACAGAGATGGCGACACTGTCGCATTCGCGATGGCACGCTCGTCTCGCGAAATTCCGCGAGATCTTACAAGTGCTACGTGACTCAATGAATCGACATTAGCAGCTTCTATGAAATTTCATACGCACACAAGCACGCGCGCTATACTCGCACGCGTGTCGCCTCATGGTCGCGCGTATCTTTGCGTGGGAACCCACATCTATACAATCGTGAAATATCTTTGCTATGTTATTCAATATCATCAAAAATTAATATACAAAATTGAGATTTCAATATACATCTGTGAAACTTTTCAACTTTAATTGACGATGTTAACAAAAGTTGTCTGTGCAGGTATATAAGAAAGAGAACAGAGCTGGAAAGTAGATGAGGAGAGGGACAATCGGTATAAAATGTATCATTTAAAGATTACGTGCAATTACGTCTGGACTCGGTGATGTATATGAGCGGTATTGGCTCTCACAACAGCAGTCGCATTTGTTGGCGATGCATTGGTAGCAAGATCGACGGTAGCGGCGGTGCCAGCAGCCGCAGCAGTAACACCAGCCATCGCCATTATAAACATATACAAATTCGTCAGAGTGTACCGCGAACAATGGGCCGTTTAGCACCCGAGATATATATCATCGTGCCGCCGCCTTCGTCGACGCCGCTACAGACAGCACCTTCGAGAAAGAAACGGTTATACTACTTATGGTTCATTCGGGAATTTCAACCTTTTCTCCGCGCTTGGTATCGCGATATTATCGATAACGCGGCGTGAATAAAGTGCCCGATCACGACAAAGATCGCTACTGTGCGCGCAAAACACACGCTGCTGCTGCTGCTGCTGCGCCGCGCACACCAACTCGGCATTATTTTTTGCAGATTTCATTTCGAGATCGTCTCGAGATTCTCGACATGAAATCCACCTCAGATTGTATTTCATTGTTCGCTCCTTCAAATTTACTTGAATTTATTATCACTATTTCTGCCCTAACATTCAGATTATATTCAAATATCGCGCCTGCGCAGTTCAAACACAACTGATGATAGAGTACCAATTTCTTTTCAATGATGAATTTTAGAAAGGACAAGAGTTTCTGCGAAAAAATATGAATTTGGACGGACGATGAATCAACAACGAATTCCTGCTGAATTCGGCCGGCAGAGGACGGTGGACGGTTTCTCTGTGAGCAAAAGCGCCGAAATCAAAGGACACGAAGGCATGCGTAATTTGCGAAGTAATCCGGCTTAAGGACGAGCGCACGAAAGTGAGAGTCTTGTAATAAAGAAAATGTTGAAAATGGTCCTCGGCATTGTCACCTGTTGCACGCGGATGCGACGGAGCATTTGTCCCCCCAGGAGAGGTAGGAGGCGAAGAAGCGGGCTGAAAAAAAGAAACGAACGGTGAAAACGGTGGCCTTTTCGGCAAGATGGTTCATATATAATATTATAACGAGAGTCGGAGGAGCCGAGCGCGTCCTCATTAGGGGATATGACAGATGCCCGAGCAGATACGAGAGCCGCATACCGCGTCTAATATATGAAGGCCCGCTACCTGTTCGGACGCGCGACACAAACACAAAAGCCGGAGCTTTGTGGGCGCGCACACGTGCGCGCGAATTCGGGGCCCTTTTTCGTGCTGCGGGGAAAAAAACAAAAAAGTTGCGATAGAAAAGGCGAGCGAAGAGCGACATTTCCATATTATTCAAATGTGGATGCGCGGGACCGCTGGACCCTTTGGGCCCCGCTCTTCGGTACGGAACGTGACGTGCCGCAGCACGGCGCGCCATGGTGTTGGCCGCTGACATATTTATCGGCGGCCGCGGCACCTGCAACCGGCCCCGCGGCATCCGTACACAGTGCTGGTTTGTCCATTTGTATCCCCGCGGTGCATACCGACCGATCCACGTTTTACCCGGCGATCTCTTTTTTCTCTACCCTGCCTGCTTCCTCTCTTCCGTCTCTCGTCTCATTTCCTTGTCATCCTTCTCGCTCGCACCTCTTACCTATCATACTGCAATTTCAAATCCTATTAATCAATCAAAACGTTCAAACCAACTTCCACAGAAATTCAATCGAACTAAAAAATTCTTCACCAGATCTTTCCTAATAATTCATTGATATAAAAAAAAAAAAAAACCAACCTCGAATAATTGAATTTATAAAACTTCTTTGTCTTTGTACTTTGACAATTTTTTCAACTTTTTCTTTGAAATATATTTTACAAGATGTTTCAAATTGTTGCTGTTAAATTGTCGACTTTTTTGATCAGAAATTTAATTCACCATTGAATTGAAAAAAAGGAAGATCAAAATGATTGAAAAGTTTGCCGCGATACGTCAAGAATTATTCGAATGTGCAGAGCGTGGGAATATTCATGCCTTCGTGTTACCGTTCGAAAGACTTTGATGGACGAGCACTATCATTTGTTTTTGCTGTACAAGCAGGCTGAATAGAAAATAAATAATTCGAACATAAAAAACAATCAAAAAGGTCAATTAAAAAGTTTGAAAGCCCACTGTTAATGTATCTCAAATGATGATCAGTCATAATGTAATTAACGTTGGTCTTTGACAGCACTTTGCAGTAAATAAACTTTATACTTATCTGATGTCAGTGAAATTTTTTCATCGAATAAAAACTTTGTCTTCTCGAATCTATTGGAGAACTCGCTTTTTTTTAGTTTGCTATATTATATTTCTTGTCGAATTCACGTTTGTCAGAAAAGTATTTAATTAAATACAGCTGAGAGTTATACGTAAATTATCTCTCGCGAGAGAGGCTTATAATTCAATCTGAAACAGGGTTGAGAAATCGACTGTTAATCGTTTTTGCAAGTTCGTCGTAAATTGGACGAGTGATTTCTTTTTTCGGCTCAACTTGACCTCGACAACGTGCCCCGATACCTCAACTGGATTGAACGTACCCAGCGATGTAGTTATCGACCATTCCCATCAGCAGCTACCGCGATACGTGACCGTCCATGTTATTGTTTTCTCTATCTTCGATGATGATGATGATGATGATGATGCTGCTGCTGCTGCTTGCTGCTAGGTGTGAAGTTTATATGCCATTACACTGCCTGTTCTGTAGAAGGAGATTGCTTTATACATGATTTGATGGCTATCACTAAATTATTCACTGAACGTTAAGTTAAACTTACTATCAAAAAGAAACCATATCAAGACAAAAAATCTGTAATGACAATTTTTACTTTATGAATCTATATTTCAGTTCAGTGATTATTAATTGTACAGAGGAAAAGAAATGTTAAATAAATGAAATGAGAATCGAAATAAAATGCATAATACGGGATGCATAATGGAAATCAAAATGTACGAGACTAAAGCAAAAGGATATATAATGTTGGGTATCTGCACACATATGTGTACATTTGTATACGCGCGTTTGTTGATACGGCCTTTGGTTTCCAGTTGACCCGTTGTTTTCGCTCGGCTATGCAGCAGCAGTTGATGCACCGTGCTCCCTAGGTGCGGTCAGTTTATTCACTGGATAGTGTGCGAAGCGCGCTCTCACATCCACCAACGTGATTACTTCCGGTCCACATGACGGTGCACGAAACCAGATGTGTTGGTACAGCTATCTCCCGTAGAACGCTCTGATCGCGCGATCCAACGTGAAGATGATTGTAGTTGCAAATGGGCAGTTTGCATCAAGAAGCAAACCGGGCTGGGACATGGACCGACAATGCAAACAAAGTTGACCCAAACGTCCCGCCACTGTCAGTCGCCTCTCCGTTCTCCTCCCCTCTCGGAAGTGCACACGACCAAAGTATACAGATCCGAATACGCTGCATCTACGTGACACAATCCTGTAAATAGACGTCATTAGTGCAATGTTAACATTTTTATGAATTCATTTTCAACTTTCAAGTTGAAATAGGTATATTACACTTTCTCAATAAAAAGAATTTCGTAACCAAAAACATTTATATTATTTATTCAATTTTTGTTATCACTTTTAGAAACATTCATTTTCTGTCGTGTGAAGTGTGATTAATGATTAATGGGAAATCGAAACCGAGCTAAACCAATCGGGAATATCACAGTGTCATCAGAGTAAAGATGTATAAATTAAATGAACACCTGAACGTTTTGGTCTAGTAGGTGATTCTGGACCGCATTCATCCCTGCGACACATCTATCTGACATTCCCTGTATATATTGAAGGCATGCCGGTTACCACGAAGTACTCCATTGTGCAGAGGTGATGAACATAGAATCACTAGCGCACAGCACCGGTCAGTTAAACATGCGCATATTGCATGAAAGTGGTGCCCAGAGGTGCCGAAGGCGCAGCATCTGTATTAACGCTTTCCACCTATAACAAATATATCCAATCCTTGTTGTACTTTTAAATTAACAAATTTAACCAATTTGAAATGTAAAAAACAAAATGCAAACATTAATTTTCCTTTGACGGAATAAAAATGAAATGAAAATTGGTTTTATTGTTATAAAACTGATAGATAAAATGTTCAATTAAAAAGATTGAATTGAAATCGATGGTAAAAAAAAAAAAAAAGGAAATAATAATTGGCAAGATAAAAGGCGATAAAAAAAAGGCCGTTGATCATGTCAGCAGTTATAATCAAGGGTACGTAATTGCGCTGCCAAATCAGCCAGAGGTGTCGTATATAAAAGCTTTGTTTCACGCTACGATATTTCGTCCGAATGTAAAGCCATGTAAATCGATTCCCTCGGCGTACAAGAATTTTTTGAGACGAGGAGAGGACTCTGCCGAAATATACTATCGGACCATTATTCTGTCGCGAGGAGGGTTCTCTCGGCTTTTTTCTGACGTCGTTTCTTGCCAAGGTTTTTTGGCCAACGCCGCGAACCTTTCGTTATTTATGTCCTTCTCACGCGCCGAGACTTGCGGCGTACGATTTTCAATAAGGACACCTCGCACAACTTTCGTGAAAAGGACAATTTATCCTGGTGAATGCGAGCGCAATATATTTACGCTGTGCGAGCGCGCGCAAGCCCTTTCCACGCTATCCGTAAATGTGGAGCAGCACAGCTATACGCCGACAAATAATGTCTGACGGTTATTTGTGCGATTCGACTCAATATTGTTTCAACCGTTCAAATACCAATACAATATGCATCAAATGTCCGGTTGATGCCCCCTCCGAATCGCACCGTCGACGCTAATGTCATCTATCTCTATTGGCAACCTCTTTGTTTGACATTCTCCTTCTAATTCAATTGAACACTCGCGTTCAACTTTGATCCCCTTATTTTAACTCGATAAACTTGGAATGATAAAAACTATAATCTCGATGGCAAATAAAAGCATTGTGCCCAAAAGCAATCGAACATCGCGGTCTAATTACGAAAAATTTTGTTCGGCGCGCGGGAATTTGACCGTAACAGCTGGTGGGGTTAATGCAAAAACGCGCGAGTAGTAATTATTGTCACGAGTTACGTGTTAAAATTGAACACAACACAAACTGTACAATAATGTCGAGGCCTGGCGCGTTGCACATGCGCGTACGCGTACATGTACATATGTATGCTAACTCATGCCGATTGAAGCGACATGCCACATCATTACGCTCCGCTAATTAATTGTGATTTATTGACTCCAAAATGTTTGCGGTGTCGATCGGATGCAGTGCGAGAAAACGGCGCGGACCCTCCTGCCGAGATAAGGACATATTTTAGACGACACTCATTAACATAGGCTGGATGTTCTTTCGATTTAAGCGCGAGATTAAAGATATATATCCCTGAAGCACGACCTTTGCAAATTACCAAGCTTTTCATTGATTATTATATTCTCTTTGTGCATCGTTAAAACTCACCATATTATAATCATTATTATTGCTAAACAATTTATATTTGTTAAAATAACGCTCCAACCAGAGTTGAGTCAAATTTTAATCGTCAATTATCGATTAAATTATTTTTAATCGAGAATCACTTTATTATTTTTACTTTGATTATTGATTATTAAAATAATCAAAAGTAATTACTTTATTAATCGAGTAATTAAACTCGATTATTTTAGTAATCGATCATTGAAAATCGATTATTTGAATAATCACTGATTAAAAATTGATTATTTAAATAATCGCTGATTAAAAATTGATTATTTGAATAATCGATGATTAAAAATCGATTATTCAAATAATCGATAATTAAAAATCGAATATTTGAATAATCGATGATTGAAAATCGATATTTTTTTCACTGAACAGGGAAAAATTATTCTTTCATTTGTTGAATAATAAAAAAATACTCATCTGAACGGCCATTTAAAGATCAACGTTTTATTAAAATCTACATGGAACTGCTTTATTCGTACAATTCGCGTATCACGTATCGCGCAACAGTTCGAAATTGTTTTCAGACTTACAATCGAGAATTAAATTACTCTAATATCACATCAAGAAATATTACGATTAAAAGTAATTTAATTTTTCTACAATACCGAGCGTTGTTGGCTAAATGGCTATGGCTGCCATGTTCGCATTCGGGAGGTCGGGGGTTCAATTCCTCCGGCCGGCCACTCTGCCTAGGTTTTCGTGGTTTCCTAGGCGTTAAGGCAAAAT
>JAAMPD010000816.1:0-35690 GCA_025266255.1 Trissolcus basalis
ATCAGCTCGCTGTATTATTTGGTCATGAATTGAGCAGAGCCGTCGCAACGACCAAGAAAGCATCAGCGAGCGCGCACAGAAATATATAATAATTTGTTTTTTTGTTTCATTTTATATATATAATATATATATATATATGTATATTTCTCGTCTGGTCATAAAGACATATATATATCGATTTAAGAACCAAAAAGGAAAAAAAGTTCACATGGTACGGATAATTACGAGTATGTATAAGCACTAACGTTTAAGCGTGTCAAATATACCAAGAAACGAAACACTCATGCGCTTAACAACTAAAATGGCATGTGAATGTCAGATCTTAGAATCCTAGGGAAAAGTATACAGATAAGAACGAACTGATCAACGAGAAACTACTAGAAACATAAAAAAATTTTTTGGGATTTTTTTTACTTTTTTCTATTTTTTGTTTTTTTGTTTTTTTGTTTTTTATCATTATTTTTTCTCTTGTTATATTAATAACTTAGAGGGCCTCGAGGAAAAGAACCGACACGGTCAAAGGCCATTGAAAAACTGATATTAAACGATGTCTAAACATTCATTCCTTGTCAACTATTTTTATACGCATCACTAATGTATTGTTAAATATAATATATATCATATATTTGTTAATATACTTTGTTTTTAATCTATTCATTGTCTTAAAATTACCAATACACACACGCAAGCTTAATTATATCTTACACCATCTCTCGTTGGACAAGACACGAGAATATCACATTGCAGGTGTGGTTTTTACATCCTTCGCTTCACTTTTTTTCTCATTTTTCTCACGAAACTTGACAATTTTTCGATTTTTCCACTGATTCCAATTTCATTCATATTTAGTAAACTTTTTATTACAAAAAAAGGCAGCTGCAAAATCAGCTCAGAGTAAAAAGGGTTTTCGACTAGCCTTGGTATTTGAAATTGAATTTAAACGCATCCCGGATGGAATTTCTGAATGTTCGCTTCGAATATATTTTGAAAGAACGCATCTACATAATATCTACACTTTTGATTACGATTACATATTTAATCAGCCTTTTTGTTACACTCATTCTCTTTGTTTCTCACTTTGTTTGTTTGTTTTTTTTTATTCGTCACATTCTAAATAACCAATTTTATTATCCATTTATTATTCACTTTTATTTTCTTTTTAATACAAAAAATCATTTTCATTTTATTGCAGAAGCAGTGATAAATATACAATTATTATAAATACAAATGATATTCGAAGCCGGAACATTCACTAATACAAAAATACTTCGAGTGCACAGACACGCTCTTTGGAAAACTTTACAGTCAAAAATCGGTAAATTCAATTCAATTAAAAAACTAATATTACAATAATTCATTATCAGACTAAGTAAAAACAATAACCAATCGATAAGTCCGATTTTTATAATCCAAGGGGTTTGTTTTAAAATAAGCGTTACAATCACAATGTAAAAAACAAACGAGGTTGTCCATTCGTTACCAACAAAATGAAGGAAGAAAAATTTTTTTTCTAAAATTCGAAAGCGCGACAAAATTGATTTAGACAAAAAATCGATGATTTTGCAGCTGTGTTTGCTGAATAAAACTTTTGTTTTATTTTTTTATTTTTTTCAAAGAAAAATGATATAAATGTAAATGATATGCTCTGCCCTGGGCATAATCACACGAATCCGCCTCACAAAACGACAAAGAGGACTTCTGTTTTTGTATCTCAATTGTCGACGAAAAAAAAGTACATGGGAAACGGCGGATGCATGCCCGGACGCCACATATAAATATATCCGTTATATTTACGTTATATATATGTCGTTCGAAAACATAGTCAAGTAAAAAAAATGTAATAAATAAAAAACAGGATATAAAACGTAGTCGTTTCTTTTCCTTTCATTGTACTACAGATGACAAATATATGTATATATTTGCTCGCCTATAAATATATATGTATACATATAACGCTTTCTATATATATATATATATACATATATACCCATATATATACAATGATTAGTTTTATATGTATACTTAAGGAAGTGCTACTTCCCCTTCCCCCACCAATCATAAACGTAAAGGTCAGATTAGTATAGCTAAGTTTTTTTTTTCATCTACTTAAATTCAGTGTTATCACAACGAATATTTTTCACTTTGATTCTATCAAAAGTTACCATCGTTAAACGTAACTGGATCACGACTTTGTTCAACGCCCTTTTCATTTGCGATCCCATCCCTCGAATGCTCGACTAAGTCTTGTGGAAAGTCTTGTTTGTCTTTTAATTGTTTAAATTCATTTTGTTACATCCTTTCCAAAGTATCAAGCGTTCGGAGTTATGGAATGACACGATTAAAAAAAGGGAGAAATAAAAATGTTTTAAAAACCGTTAATGTATAGTCACATGGGATAATAATAGTGAGAAGCACAGAGACCTTACGTCGATACATGTCTAAGTTTTTTTTTTCTTTTCGGTGTATCTGTATATAAATGTGTGTATCGATGCAATCTGCTCTCCTCTTTGACCTCTCCCTCGCCATCAAATGATCATAACCGGAATAATTGCTAATTAATCATATACGTTATTACACGTACTTCCCCTAATGATTCGGCTCGTTAAAATATATATACTTAAAACCACTGACGTTAATTCTAATGCTTATCGTCTAAATTGATAAACTTACGTGCATATGCACAAACCCCAAACGTTGTATGCATATACACGCATGTATATTTGTTTTACAATAATTAAACGTTTCGGTACGTTCGTTTACAATCCACTGTGTGTAGAAATTCGCAATTAATATAGGAATAAAATGGTTCGCGTGCGCGTGAAACGTAGGTCACGTCGTCGCTCGCAGGCTTAACAAGTATTTAAACATCGACAAAAGCTTCGTCTTCTCTTTTATGCCATCTTTTACTTTTTTTCTTTAAATTAATTTCAACAATTTGACTTCTGACTCGTCAGTACATAACGCGAATTAACACAGCAAGTGATTGCAGTCACGAATAAATACCGGCTTGCGGATGTCGAGTCACCCCCGATCGATGATGATCACAAAAAAAATTAGATTAAAAAAAACGTAAACACGACTGCAAACACCCGGGGTGTCGTGTGAGCGAGCGACGTCGTTTTTCTTTATCGCGATTTTTTTTTCGATGATAATATCATTTTGCATTTAAACTCTACAATTAATTATTATTAAATGGTACAGAGACACACTGGACATTGGCACGACAGGTGGCATTTAGATTTAAATGTAGAATAAAATTTACGTTATATTGCGATAACATTTGGTATCGTTGCGTCGTTGCCCGGCCGAATAAAAACAAATGCATGTTTCTATTTATTTCACGTCGCAATTGCCAAAGCTCGATGTAGACCCAACGGTCGCGCGGGCAGCAACGTCAATGCTCTTGTTCAGGGAGAGAAAGAAACATAAAAAAAAACGTAAAAACAATTTTGTTAAATGTTTTCCTCTTTTTCTCTGTTTATCTTGTCTATACGTAATATACCTATCCTTAAACGTTATTGTTTATCATTATAATTATTATTATAATTATTATTACTATTATTATTATTTGTGTGGAGGTTTTGGAATCTTACGATCTAAAAACCATCCCTCTTCTTAGCTCTTTCTAATCGCCGCCTCCCTTTTGATTAGATTGGTACAGTCTAAGTTTGATACTCATCGCTAGAGCATTGTGAACTGTCCAGCAATAAAATGGATCAACGATTTGAAGACCTTTGGTCTGACTGGAAGGGCGTCACCCGCGCGTCACTCCGTTCGCACAAAACCGATGCTACGCTCATGTACTCGCGGCATACTTACATTATTAAGTATTAATAAATCTTAATCAACAACATAAACGTTAACTTTAGTATTCTGTTTTTTTTTTTTCTTGTTAATATATATCATTAATAATATATGTTTAATCCTCGTTTCTGTGATAAAATTGTATATTGATTTCGAGCGGGCATGTGACATCGGGAAGTGGGCGTGGACGCGCGCGGACCCGTTTTTCCCCCTTATTTTTCAAATGTTTCTCTCGCGGAATTATCTTTTTCTTTTTGTCGCAAAGTATCATATAGCATATTAGATCAATATGTCATGCGCGTACATATAGAATAAAGTTGTCGTTCGTTTTGGTTGACAAGCACACTATTTGTGACAACCGATTTATTTTATTCATCTTCTTTTTCTTTCGTTCTGTCTGCAGCCTAATTTGTTGATTGCAGTCGCCTTTAAGTAACCGTCGTCGCCTAGTAATTGACTCGCTGTTTAGTTCCATTAAATTTGTGTTTTTCTTTTTTCGTACAGATGTACATATATATAATGATTCTTATATATATGCGATGATAGTCACGACATTATGGAGAGAGAGAGAAAGAGAGAGAGAAAAAGAGAGTATTTGGCGTGTGTTGCATTGTTCGGGGAGCCGGTGATTTTACATGGACTCACCTCCCAGCAGGTCCCCGGGCAGGTACGAGTTTAGCGAGCTAGGGGTCGCGCGCTGCTGGTCGCTACTGTCGATACCGCTGTTGCTCCACAGTGACGTGGGGTTTGCGTTGCTCGGCGGAGCGCCCCACAACTGATTGCTACTACCGGACCAAGTGTCGGGTGGCGGACCGCTCTTGTTTGTCGGACGCATGCCCCAAGCTGTGCCGCCACTTGCGTTTGCCTGTTGCTGACCACCGCTGCTGCCGTGACTTAATTGTTGCAGCATCGAATGTACTTCGCCGTCTGCTGGAGACTCGGCAAAGATCGTAGTATTGCCGAGCACACAATTGTTCAATGCGCCTTGTGCCTGAAACAATCACCATTTCATTCAATCAATTTCTTTTCATTTCTCTTTTTTTCATTTAAAACAAATATCAAGTTAAATTATACCTTGATAGCTTCGTCTCTGGAAGAGTACTTGGTCAAAGCGATGCCATGATTGAGATAAAGTCGGAAGTCCTGAACTGGTCCGTGCTGCATGCACAGAGTCTTGAGAGTGGAGCCGTCAATCTGGGGCGTGAGATTCTTGAGCAGGAGCCAAGTTGAAACCCAGCCGGAGGATGAGCCTCCGCCAGCAGCGGCGGACTGCAGCGCCCAAGAGCTAGATGTGCGGCTCACGGCGCCAAGGCCCCAACCGTTGCTTGCATTAGGAACGCCACTTTTGTTTCCGAGACCGGGCGGAGGGCCACCGCGGGCCTTATTGATCGGGGCTCCCCACAACTCGGAAGTTACTGCAGTTGGTGGCGGCGCGGCTGAATCGCCCCAGGTGTTCTTCGAACTGTTTCAAACAGACAAACAGGTTACGTTCAGAAGCCTTCAGACAAACCATCAAATGTTACACTCGACTCGCTCGCTTAGTAAAAACCCTTGCTTCGCAACACACACTATGCCGTACATGCATCAACATTTGATTCGCCGTTTTTTTTTTTTTTTCCTATAAAAAATCTATATGTTGACTTCAAACTATGTCTGAACTCATATTTCTGAAAAATGTACATACAAATAGTGCAATAAAATCGTCTGAGAAGTAAAATTGATCCCAATTCAAATTAAACTAGATGGCAATTAAGAATGAACTTTTTTTATTTAAAAATTGATGAAGATATAATTGGAATTGGTTGGAAAAAATATGAAATTGATTTGATTAAAAATTCAATGTTTGATTGTGACGAGAGTGCGACGGAGCGTCAAAATCAAAAACCGTACGTAGCAATGAAAACTTTTGGGGTTGCACGAATCAAGCGTGTGCACACGAAGCAAACGTGCACAAAACTAGAGTCGAGTGTATAGAAAAAAATCAAGCGATGCTTTCAACCGTCACGCACGGTTCATGTTTTATTTGATTTGCAATAAATAAAATCGAGTTGATGTGAAGAGCGACTTGAGAGACAATGTAATAAGACTATTTTGCGAACACCAATTAATTTGACTTTGTTCGCACGTGTTTTCAAGTTGTTATCTAAAACAACTCACAAACAAAATTGAACATTGGAATTATTATACAAATTAAAAAGAAAGGAAATTCGTATTTGATTTGAAAGAAAAAAAAACGGAAACAAAAATTAAAACCATGAAATAGTATAAAAAATGATTGAATTAAATAAATTCTATTACTTACATTTTGATTAACGGTTCAGAGATTTGAAATTACGTAACAGTTTGAAAATTGAAAAGAAATAACGTTATAATTGTTGATCTCGTTTGATAAACGGCAGTGTCAACAACGAAGCAATGAGTGCAAGGTAAGAAACAAAATTTTTCATCAGCTATATTATATGAGCGAGACGAGTTGATGTTTGGGCTCTTTGCTTCGTTGACAAAAGAAAGTTCTCGCAGAGGAAAGTATAAGAAAAGTTTGGGTAAACAATGACAACAGTCGGATACATTTGGACTGTTCGCAAACATTTGGCTGTACGCACGAGAGCTTCCTGATCAAAGTTAGCAGATTGGTAACACAATTTAAATATTCAATTCACCTTGTGAAGGTGCTTGGTGTGCTCGCAGGCGGATTGAAGCTCCAAGTGGAATTGCTCAAGCTCGGGATAGAGGTGTCAGTGTTGACAGTCTGAGGTGGTGGCGAAGTCTTGGTACTGGTTGAGAAGATCGTGTCCGAGTCCTTGATAGCTGCCAATGACAATGGCGAGCGAACAACTGATCCCGGTGTGATGCTTGGGTCGTCTTCAATGCTCTTCATCTGTGAACCCTAATGTTTCATCAAGTACAAGCATAAAATTTTAATTGACAAAATGTAACTGGGTTTTGTTTACCTTCCACGGTTTGCCAGGCTCAAATTCTGGCACGAGATCAGTGAAAGCAGCGCCACCAGGTTGCCAGTCTTTGCCATCAGTAGAATCGTTGTTGGCAGCGTCGGGCCATCCGCTGTCTCCCAGCCGGGACGACCATGTACCGTCGCCCTGACCTAGCAGCGGGTTTATGTTAGGACTGCTGTGCGATTGGGTAAGACTTCCGGGGGTGGCAGGTGCTTTGCTCGTAGTGCCCGGAGCCCTTGAGAACTCGTTGCTCGCTGCATCATTATCTTTATCCAGCGACGGCAGCTTCCACTGATTCAGTCGCGATTGCTGTTGACTCTAAAAAATTACAACAAAACAACAACTTTAATAAAACTTCTTTGAATAAGAAAACTTTTAAACCATTTCTTCCATTGCAAGGTATAGTTGTATCATTAAATAAAAAGTATCATTCCAATAAAAACTTGCAATAAATTCGTGAACTATATACTTTGTATGTTATTGCAAAAATTATACATTTTAGTAATTTTCCATGGATTCTATTTATTGAATATTTAAATGAACATTTTGTTTTAAATAATAACCTGTGGTTCCTTCGAGATGGACCAGTTCAAAGTCTTTTGTATAGCCGTGATGACGATGTTCTGCATATCTGATTGTTTCATGTTCTCCATCTTCTTCCAGTACTCGGCCATCTCTGGCTCTGAAAGCAAGTTCGGATGCTGTTGCTGCTGTTGTTGCTGTTGTTTCATGTAAGTAGCCTGTTGAACAGCGATCTGGTTCTGCAGGTTTGTGATCTGCTGTTTGGTCTTGGTGATCTCGACGCTGATTTGCAGAACGTTCTGGCCATTGCCTTTCAGAGTGCTCTGCACATTCAACTGGGTGTGCAACACTTTGATCTGTTGCAGTAACTGGTTCAGTAGGATCAATGTCTGAGGAGCCAGAGGCTGGTTCAAAATTTGATGGTTCAAGTATCCTTCCTGGACAGCAAGCTGAATCTGCTGCACTAACATGCGCAGCTGTTGAGTACTCGGTGGATTCTGTGGGGTTCGTGTTGCCTGTAAAAATTCATCAATTATGTAAACCAAACGGCCAACATTTTAAAATATTCATTTTACATAAACTTTCAAATCTAATTTCAAAGATCTCTTTTTAATTCTATTTTTTCAACGATAAAATAATATAAATTATCCATTTTATGCAGTTTTGTTACATGACATAGATATACAATGGCTAAGACTCGTTCTTTGCCAAACAAGCTGTGAGACTAGATTTTCTCTTTTACTTACGAATTTATACTGCAATTATGAGCAGTTTAAAGTTGTACATGCCAGAGTAATAAGGAAAAATGAAGCGAGGAAATCAATCGATAAAGATAACAAAGAGAAGGTGTAAAAAAAAGTCCGAAGCAGGAGGCAAAGCTGAATTGAAAGCATTCATGCAGAATCATAAAACGACAATTGAAAGTCAGAAGAAATCAAACAAGCCAAGGGTCTGAAAAGAAAACACACACACCATTCAAGCGCAATGTTTATACAGTTCTGCTTTCTACGAGACAAACTTCAGCAGCAGAAACTGTCCGGCCGAGATGTACGAAAAATTGAAACAAAATTTTTTGTAACGATATATAAACGAAAGAACTGAACAAAAAAAAATGGGAGCAAACAAAAAATGAGGTAACTTTTTGTTGGCTTTGGCATGAAAAAATTAGTTGGACGAATTTTATAAAAAGCGATGCTAAAAATAATTGAGAAAACAAACGAACAAAATATATAATTCATCAGCACTGTATACGAATGTAATGAAAATTTTCGTTAGCTGTAATCGTATAATGAACCATCAGCTAGTTCACCTGGTTGAAAGGTGGCTTCGGAGTATTGGCATTAGGCTGTTGCTGCTGCAGTTGCACGTCGGCCTGTTGCTGTTGCTGCTGTTGTAGCTTCAGAAGGCTGGCGTTGGCTACTGAGCCACTAACGCTTGACGTAGCCAAGGGTCGGAAATTCTAATATAAAAAAATACTTATTTTCGTCTACTGTGACTCAAATGGCAGACTAAACCGGCGACCTATTGACTCGAGTAACTATGATTCCATGATCAAGCTTGAACCATACGCAACAACAGGCTCTCATTGTTTCAAAAAAACTCTAACGAAACGAAATATAACAATAGTCAGTTCGCAATGGCAAAATTTTTTGATACCGCGGTTATGAACAAGAGATTATGAACAATAAAAAAATTATCTACTAAATACTTTAGTAATTGAAACAAAACCTAGATCATGCAGACTCGATCCGAAACCTCAATTAGAACTTGTGTAAACCTCCACCCCAAATTTTAGCACCAACGTCATAAAGTTATAGTGTTAAATCTCACTGAGCAAACTTGAAACCGCACACTTGACCAAACCAGAATGAATCGCAAACGTTTGACTCTGGGCAACGTGGTTGTGAATCAAACAGCCGATGTGCACGTGGAGGGGGAGGGGAGCAGGGCGTAGTGAAAATTACAACTCACCGGTGGGAATGACATTTGCTGAGCCACGTGGTTGAAACGCGGGTATCCTTGCGATGAGGAAGTTTGGTTCGATGGGTCGTAACTCGAATGGGTCTCGGGACGACGCCATTGATCCACTGGACGCATCTGAGATAAAAGTTCCAAAGCTTCTTCTCGGTTCATCTCGCGGGTTCTGAGAGCTGCTTCCACGTCTTCCTTCTACAATTATAAAAATCATTTAAATTTTCATTTCATAATAACCAGTTTTCATATATATTATGTAACATTTCATTACATCATAAATTGTTTTATTTGTTAAATTCTATAATTTACCTTGTATCCAAGGTCACAAAGATAACGGAATTCGCGACTGTTCCAGATGACTTCTTTCGTCAGAGCAGGTTTAGCAGGATGAGCCCAGCTGGGACCAGCATCCATCTCAGAGTCAGTCCAGTTGCCAGTCGGACCCATTGGTT
Organism: Trissolcus basalis; assembly: GCA_025266255.1. NCBI lineage: Eukaryota > Metazoa > Arthropoda > Insecta > Hymenoptera > Scelionidae > Trissolcus > Trissolcus basalis. Next base: position 9,707 of record JAAMPD010000816.1, read on the forward strand.
TTGGTTTGTGACTGCTTGGTCCCCAAGTTGCTGGAGCCAACTGCTGTTCGTTCCATGTTGTCGGGGTTTTGGGTTCATCCCATCCGCTACTTTCGTGTGGTCCGGCATCAGCCCATGATCCATTTCGAGTATTGGGTCCACCGCTTGGATGGGCCCACATGGGTCCAGTTACTTCTGATTTCATGCTGGGTTGACCGGGCATTCGGTTCTGAGGCATTCCGGGTGGACATTGCATAGCAGTACGAGCGATGTTAGGAGCAGGAATATCTTTCCAGTGAGAGACTTTGCTAACGGGGATGGCGCGTTGGTTGGAGCCAGGATTGCCCCACAAGCTGGTACCATCGTCATAATTTGGAACGTTGCGACGCACAGGCGGTGGTGAGGGTTCCTCCCAGCCTGAGGGTTTCGGTGGGATCATGTCTTTAGGTGGTGGAGCGGCAGCCCACTGGTTCATGCCTGATGGATTTATCATCTTGGTGGGTGGACCGGTCGGGTGCTGCTGGTGGCTCATCTGATGATGTGGCGGTCCCGATTGTTGGGCCCAAAGCATCGCGTCAGCACTGGCCCCGTTGAGTCTGCCAGAGATTCCGCGCGGGTCTCCTCGCATGTCCGCCATCCGTGGATCGCGGGCCATCGGATCCATCACGCGCATGTGCTCGCGTGGATCCAACGACATGCGATGGTCGCGAGGATCGCGCATCTCACGAGGGTCAACCGATCTGATGTCGCGTGGGTCACGCGGGTCGTTTCGTGGGTCGCCCCATGCTCCTGCTGCAAAATAACGGTTACAAGAAATTAAGAATTGGTCACATTCACAAGCCTTTTTTGACGTGTCATCAGGTTTCTGATCTTTTAAGCGGATTACCTATTTGCAACTTCAACAAGCACGAACGTTTAAACTTTATTATTTAAAATTAATAATAATATTATAATAAAACTAAATTTTGTCAGAATGAAAAATAACATTGTGGTTTTCATGGTGGCAATCTCCCATGAAGCATTGATTTGAAAGAAATCATTTTGCGGTGACCATGATTGACGTCAGGGGAATCGAATGACCCAAAAAATCCCAACGGGATTTCCCTGAAACTATTCGATGAATAGAAAAACAAAAAATAAATAAATTAAAGTGGCAATTTTGCAAAGTTTCGGAACGACTTTTTCGGTTAAAAAAATTTAGTTTAAATTTTGTGAATAAATTTGTATGTACATTTATTAATGATTCCGTTGGACATTTTATTGTTAAAAGATTTTTATAGCATTAATCATTGTCACAGCAAAGGTCTTATTTCATGGAAGTTTCTGCCACGGGCACCAAAAAGTAGTTTCTACACGAAAAAATGTTATTTTCTATACAATTCATCTTTATGAAGGAAATCACTGAAAACATGTTATGCTTTATTTCTAAGAAAAGTTATTTTCTAAATCTTGCGATTTGTTGACGTCGCAAGTAAAACCCTTTGATGTCTTTGAATTCTTTGATATTTATATCGAAACTTGAAAAATTACCATTTTGATTGGCAGTTGCAGCACCGGGCCATTGTGCGGTATTGGGTTGGTTGGGGGCTGGAGCCCCAGTCCACATATTCGAAGAGTCAGCGGCCTCGTCATCCTCACCCCATGTTCCACCGATGTTAGTGGACGGGGTGTGCGGGCCCCAAGGTGTCTTGGCCTGCTGTTGCGGCGGGGGCTGACCACCGTTACGCAAATTCGCTTCCCACAGGTCGGTCCCGTTGTTTACTGGCGGTTTCCACATTGGTACGCCGTCTTTGCTCATACTTGGCTCGGGTGACGATGGCACGTCCCAGTTCGTGTCTTGATTTACCTGCTATCAGTTTTGCCATTAACTTAATATTGCGTTCCAAAAAAACAAGCAAAACCGGTCAAATTTGATCAAAAGATACGAAAATAAAAGAAAAAATAAAATGAAAAATGAACAAATCATATAATAATAATAATATAAAATGAAACGTACGCAGCCCCATCCGTCTTGACTGAACAAAGCCTCTCTCATCGTGTTGAGCTGTTCAAGTTGTTGTTTGGTAGATGAGTTATTGCTGGCAGACGAGTTGTTGCTGCTGACTGAGCCCGGGGTGGGATTGGGCATCTGGTTGTTGTTCGGGTTCGCACCCGACGATTGTTGCGGTGGCACATTGTTGTTATTGTTGTTGGATGCGGACGATGGATTGGGTCCCGGGTTGTTTGATTTTGTCTGCGACCACTGGCCGGCGTTCGCCTGGTTGGCCTGGGCCGTGTTGTTTGATTGGGACGTCGGAGGACCGGATTGTGCATTCGGTGGCTGATTCGGATTCGTAACTTTGTTCACGTTTCCTAAAACAGTACAATTTTATATTCAATCAAATGCTCAATAAAATGATACAAAAAATGTAAAGACATCTATTCTAAGTAAAAAAGAATATGAACCTGGATTGTTTTGTCCGCCGGGCGGTCCCTGATTTTGATTTTGATTGGGGTTGCCAGTGACGGAACGGTTGACGTTGTTTTGAGCCCAGTTGTTAGGTGGGCCGGCGTTCGCAGTTGGGTTGGTGGGGGCAGGGCCCCATCCGGAAGCTGCGGCAGCAGCGGCGGCGGCGGCAGCGGCAGCAGCTGCAGCAGCAGCGGCCGCAGCATTGTTGTTGTTGGGGGTGGTGGCCTGGGTGGCTCCCCAATTGGCGGTGCCGGAATTGTTGAGTGAGCTCTCGCCGCCACCGACGAGCGCAAAGCTGCTCGGTATGCCCCAGCGGAGCTTGTAATCAAGCACGGGGTCGTAGACTGCCGCTGTTGGTTGGCAGCTGTAGGACTCGGCAGCACGAGGACGCGCGTTAAAAAGCTTCAAGGCACCGATGAGTCGTTGGCGTTGGCGCTCGCAATTGGACTTGGTGGCGCGGAGCGCGCGGTACGCGTCGACGAGGACGCGAATGGCGCGAACCTGGGTTTGAGTTTGTTCAAGCGCGTGATCAGCAGGTACAGGAGCGTTTGTTTGGGATGTGACGGTAGTAGCTGACGGGCGTGTAAGCGTCATCGTAGGCTCGCAGGTAGTCGGTGTAGGAATGTAAGCGGCCGTCGAGCGACGCGACGCCACAGGCTCCTTATTCTTCTCCTTATGATTATTATTATCGCTAGACTTAGATACGCTTAGACTATGATTTAGAGGCGAGTTAAACTTATTGTTATCCTGAAATGAAAGAGCACCAACAGTACATATTGTTGCTTCGGTACAGCTAATACCATCTTTTTGAGACCCTAACGTGCTAACATTAGTAGTCGTTATACAACTAGTCTTGTGAGGGCGCGCGGGCGGCTCCTTACATCCTAGAGATAATGGAACACATATGCGTTGCACCAGCTCGATCAGGGTGACGTAGGCGGCGGCAGCGCCGACAGTAGCAGCTCCGAACAACAACATCGCCAGCCAAGCGCGATCAGCCTCGCGCTTTAGGAAATCGTCGTCGTGTGTTGATTCGTTTTTGGAAACGATAAGCGTAGTGGAAGAACTGACGGGATAACTCGCCGCGATGATAACCTCCCTTCTCCTCCCAGCAGAGTCAATTGTGTACAATTCCATCTCGAAGCAGCTGTCTTCGTTGTCCGATATGATCAATTTGCGCCGCTCCTCGTCGTCACGATCGTTGATGATCGTCGTCGTCATCGTCTCTACGTCGTCGTCATTATTTGAGTGCGCCTCTTTGTTCTGTTCAATCCGTTTGAACCGCCGTTATCATTATTATTGGTAATGATCATCTGATAATAGTCACCATAACTGCTTGAGCTGAGCAATATCACAGACTTTGAGTTATTATTACTTATCCAACTAAGATTAGCCTTAAGATTATTGTTGTCGCCTTGACCAAGGCGGGACCCTAGTAAGGAGTAATTGTAGACGGAGGTAGCGAAATGCGCCAGCCGCCGGGGCCATTCAGACTTGGATATCCTAACTAGGCTAGGTACCCCAGCCGCGCCAACGGCATTGCCCCTCGTTACATCTTCTTCTTCAACATCTTCTTCATCCTCTTTTAGATATAGACTTATCTTTAGTACCCTAATGTTTATGTCGCTAAAGCTATACTTATTATCACTTAACGGCTTAGAAATAGACTTAGAGTTATCGGCGGAGCTGCCCAGCTGACCAAGCGAGCCCGGTGTTGCTCTTGTTGTTTTGGATTCAACTGATTCCATCGGTCCCGATGTATTCATCCCTCGAGTCTTTGCCGTTGCGCTTCCCTTTTGTTTACTGCTTTTGTGATGATTATGTTCTGCATTGTTGTAATTACTTTTTAGTTTATCATTATTATCATAGGTTAGAAGGTGATTTGTTGTGTTGTTTATGATAGCTGGCGCCACTGACTTGTGGGCCTCACATGCACCGGCAGAGCCGAGCTCACCTAAAAAATACAACCACAATTCATTCTCTATTCTCCTCCAGTAGCCTTCCAAACACGATTTCCTTTACACATTAGCTGAGCCAGAACCCAATTTTTTTTTCAGCCAATTCTTTTTCATCTAAAATTACAAATGAACAATCAATTTACCAGAATGGTGTAACAGGACGGTTAAGAAGTCATTGGCGGCGGTAGCTTCGGGGTGGATGGTAGGTGCTGCTGCCATCATGCTGCTGTTTATGAATTCGATATCACAGTACCTAGCGTGCTCTGGTCCTTTCCCCTCCCCCACCCCACTCAGACTGCATCCCTCTAATACTACTACATCTCCCTGCAAAACAAAACAATCGAAAATTAGTTAGCGAACGTCGCAGAAACAATTAGACGACACTTCAATGAAGCATCGAAGTGAGGTGATTATGAAATTACGCTTTATATATACACCTATAGCGAACTAAACGACTCGTAAAATGATACCAAGCACTGTGAATATTATGTAACGGCGCGCTCGCTCGCTAATGAAAACTAGAAAAGAATTCTCAAACTGTTTTGTATGAACTCACCTTGGAATTTTGTACGAAGGCATTTGTTTCGGTAAAAATCTCATGTGAACTAGAATTGTGTGGAAACATTGGGCTTCAGTTCTTCTTTGGCAGGCAATGCTTAGAAACCAAGTTCTGTAATGGAATATCCTTTTAGTTTTATTCTTCTATTTAACCGATCTTGTTACAAACTATGCAAAACTTTTGTTTCAACTTGTCTTTTCATCATTTTTTTTTTTTTTCTATTCATTCATTTTTTGTTCAATTCTTTTTAATTTTTTTAATTTTTTATGTTCTTTTATTTGTTTGACTCGAAAAAGTTGAACTTATTGTTTACCTCAAACTATCACTATCAGTGCACTCCTAGCTCCATGCCAGTGGAGATCTGCAACAAAAAGCAAACATTTTTTTCAATTTGTCATCCTGGAAACTTTTGAAACATTTTGTCACTGCAAGAAAAAAAAAGAATTTTCTATTCGTGGTGGTTATTTTGGTACAAACTTTCACGGCATTTGCGAATCACAACTGTGACTTTCATCGTGTCACTCTTGGATCTAGCAAGAGTGAGAAAGCTTGCGCGACGAGAGAGCGAGAGAGAGAGAGAGAAAGAAACGAAGAGGAAAAAATGCGTCGTCTGATAAGATAGAGAAAGACAATAAAAGCAACTAGCTGTTATCGATTGGGTTCGACAGCATGCAAAAAATATGTCTGCGAAACATCGCGGGGCATAATATTTGTTCGTTTCAGCTCCCCTGGATCAAAAATAGCGCTCAAAAATGTCCGCAAATTTATCACGCCAACTCTCTTTCGTGTCACTTAATGTTGAAAAAGAAAAAACAATATTTTTATTTCCAGAACGTTTACATTGTTTGTTTTTTTTATTTTTCAATGTTCGTTTTTTTTCCAGTTGGACAACTATAACCAGCAGTGTTCAACTTTCTCCGTCCATCTATAGCACCAATAAGGTTAGACTAATTTAACCTGGGATCTTGGGATTCTGTCAGCCAACCACTTGTTGTGGTAGAATAAACGAACCCGATCATGAGTTAACACTTTGAGAAGAGGTTGGTAAATCGAATGATGGTATGAATTTAAAGGGGAGGGGGTGGAGGAGAGACTAGAAATAGGATGATGTTGTGGCTTGCGGAAGAATCGACGTGCCCGCGAGGCGTCGCGCCCAAAACCTAAAGTTGGATCGCAACTTGAGAGATCCGACAAACGATCGGAGTTTCACTCACAATGAAAAGTCAATTTTTTTTTAAAAACAACAACACTATCGTGAAACTTACGCTTCGTACCCGAAGAAGAAATAGTCGTCCGCGCGGAGCTGTTTCGCTGGCGCGGAACGGCAAAACGTACTCGCGCGCAAGCTATTCCACCAAGCGTTCCTCCTCCCCGCTCGACACTTACTCTCACTGACGGATTGACACAGGGCACCATTCAATTTTTAAAATCAAAACTTGATAAAATTCTTATCACTAATTTTTTTCTCCCCCCACTCCTAAAACGCTATTATCTTTATTTTTAACTCAAAATATCAAACTCTAATTTATCATCTCTATTTATAAACAGAGACATATTTGTCGTCTCATTTTACCTCATTTTGTTTTGAAATATTATATAAACTGTTCGTCACATTTTATTTTCAACGTTTTTTCAAACTTGTTGAAAACATTGTTGACTTATAGATGGCACCCGATATTTTTTATTTAAATTTTTTATTCAAATTTTTGAAAATTAACCTTTCGCATGTTTATGTGTCGCAAAAAGTGCGAACGGAAAGAATTATATTTTGAGTCTGAAGTTGTAAGGTAACTTTTTTGTCGCGAGTTGGAAAAAAATTGATGATGTTGACGATGAAACGCAAATATGCCCTTAAAAAGAATTGTTAGTTCGGCCCTGAGCGACTCGTGCGCATAGGAACGGGAGCGACCGATGGTTCACGAGGCCACGTTCACACATTGGTGGTAGACTCTCTCGTTGCTCGCGATGCCCATTCACACACAAATGCATATACTCGACAATCTATCCGGCTTTATCTCTAATTCTTGTCATTTTTTTGTACATTAACATTGAAAAACAAAACCTGTTCTATATATAACCTAAAATACCCCATATATTCCATAAATAACAAGTACATATGTAAATATGTACAAGTATATATAGCCTCTATATTTTTATGAATATTTATATATTTTTTCACCTACAAATTAAGATTACAAACATTTCAACAAATTTTGAAATAGCAATTGTGAATAAATTTCGTATTATTCAGAAAAGCATTTGACTTAAATAGAAATCCACTTGCCGCAAGCACAATTTTTGTTTCAGGTAAGTATCGTTAGTTAGAATGTAATCTGACGCGTTTATAAAAAAAAAAAAGAAAGAAAGAAAACGAGTGAAAAAAAAATGCAGATGCTCATGTCTCGTTTCCTTTCAGCTGAGGAATAAATTGAAAGATGACACGGAGTATTTTGAATGCGCGTTGCACTGATGGGGAGCTATCGCAAATTATTGATCTAACGGTTGCGCGCGCTCAACACAAAACCAGCCAGCAGATCTAGCGCTGTTCCTTCTGGCGCGCGTCTGCCCTTTTCCTGTCTCCGCGCGCGCAATAATACAATTATTTCGCTATGATCAAATAACAGCTCATCCGAGTTGAATCGCGCCATTGTTTACACCATTTGTCCTTTTGACTTTGATTGAAAAGCGCAGTCGGTCAAGACGGAACAATAAGTACGGGTTGTCGATGACGCGCTCGATTCTTCTTTTTTTTTTTTTTTTTTTTTTTTTTTTTTTTTTTTGGAACGAAAAGAATGATTTGCGCGTAATCAAGCCTATCTACGTGGTACGGCTATGCATATACGCCAAGTAGCTTGGCAACAAGCGGTCGCTTGCAGGGCAAGGTCGACCCTCTCCCCCCGATGTCGCGTCGTTTAATCCCGCGCGGCGGTATATATTTATTACGAAACGTCGGGCGCTTCCGCGAGCGCCGAATCGCGATGCTCAAAGAGAAAGCGCCGCAATTCAGTTTTTCCGCTCACTTTATCAACTGATTTGTGGTTATAATCTCTCCCTTCTTCATCGCGTGCAGTTAATTGTTACAACAACAGTTTTCATCGTTACATACACAGAGTGTATATTTATTAACAACCACAAAACAACAACACACAATTTCATTCCCCTCAATATTGAACGAACTTGTTTATTCATTTCACTCCCTCTTGTTTGATACTATAGAAATTCCTTCTCGTAATGTTTATTCGTTTACTCATTTTTGCAGTTGATTTGAATAATGTGAAATGTTTGCGGCTGTACATCATCCTCCATCAAACATAACCTCAAATTTGATTTAAAAAAATTGATTTATGAGATTGCGAGGTATATGTGTATTATGGATGCTACGTATATCTAGTAGCTATACATATGTATGTATAGTTTGATTGTTGCAGATGCCGGCAGAATAAAGAAGGAGAAAACGAAGCTCGACTAGTCGGCTTGGTTCGCCTAAGCTCGGGTCGTCTCGGTGAGACCACATTCCTCCACACAGGCACTCCCACTATGTGCGCACATACTTGGCATTTAAAATGAATGGCTCTATAAATAATAATGCAAGTCGAGCGGAGGGCCCGCGGATGTGTCGCGCGCGCTCTCGGTCCCATGCCGATTTTGATTCGCAAACTAGCTTTGTTTTGCGCGACTGACCTACTTGGCACACGCCGCAAACCGGAAGGCATCAGCCAAACTTACTTTTCTCCTCTTCACAAACAATTTGATTCAATTTCATCTAACAATTTAATAGACAAGAATAACAATTCTCAATGAGAAGAAAAATTTTGTTTATTTTGCAAAACAAACTTTTTTCTTCGATTGTATTATTTTTTGGCAACATTTTTATTTCAGTATCATCAACCGATGGTCTTTGCAAAAAAGACAATTTACCTAATAATAATCGACCGTTTTGATTTAATTTTTTTGTGAGAAACATTGTATTGCAAAGAAAAAAAAAAGTTGAGTTTGGAAAGAATATACGCGACGTATAGGTCGCGTGAGCCCTGACCAAAGAACAGCGTCGAAATGCAGCCAACATAAGTTGCATCGTGCGCAGCTAAGCCGAACGAACGCTGCCACAGATATAGCGCATTTGTATTACAATATGGCAGCTATATACGAGGCGCACTAAATCTTGACATCGCGTCCATCTTTACACAATCTCAACAGTTTCAACTATTTTCTTCCCTCCTCTCTCTCTCTCTCTCTGTCGCGATTCGGCCACTATACACTTTTATTCCTACAAAAAGATAACAAATTATTAACACCAAACTTTTGTACCTTCAAATTTTCAACTCTGACGAACCATATTTGCAGGTTATACTTATTTTGTACAAGCTCCACTGTGTAGAATGAAAATGCAAACATTTTTTCTCATTTTTCAATAAAACAAATCGGATTCCTCGTTTTTTTCTTCCCGTCTCTCTCTCTTCTTTGGCAGTCGGGAGATTATTCTTTTTATAGTAGGAGGAAAGATAGACGAACTCTTACCTATGCAATTTGTTCTCACCAAGCTGTCACTTAAACAAGTCTCACTATCACACGACGAGTCCCACTTGAAACACGCTCAAAAACATTACGTACCGCGGATTTTTCGTTAAAAGCAAGCCTCCATTGCTTGGCACGGAGTTTCTGAGTTGTTGTTTCTGAGGTACTGCGCACGATTACGGTCATGACGCGGATCGTAAACCGCTATAGAAAGGCACGCAATCGTGTGTTTCGCACCTCGCTCGTCGCCAGGTGGCGCCGTCCAGCTTCTTCTCTCTTCACTATCATCGCGAAAGCGAGACGTCACAAGCACGTGATTGTATTTTATTTCAAATATCTATAACACTGTCATTACCGGAGGGGACGTATACAAACGCACGAAATTATATACATAACTTAACACAAACACTTATATAATAATTTTCATTTGTTAAATAACTGTCATTTCGAAAACAGATTTAATTTGACAAGTTTTTTTTTTAGATACATTGTTTTGATTGACATAACAACATTGAGGGGCGGATTTGTCGAAATGAACAACTGTTTATAAATAATTAAATTACCATTTTTATTTTCGTACAAACGACGCTGTTATTCAGCGATATAAAAATCTGTCGCAACTTGGTGTTTGAAGTTACCATTTTCGTTAACGATTTTATTGTACAATCTTATTGTTACAATTCTCATTATGCATTCCTTTGTTCATAATAAATCTAGCAATAATGTTTTGCTTTTGAGTTATCAAAGTTTCATTCATACAGCCGTTCGAAATTATCACATTTTCCGTTCCCCACTTTTACTCTACTACATTCAAATGAATCTCGTACTGTTGATCCATTCCTATGTAGCAGTCCGATATCAGGTAGAAAGTCAAAACAGTCTCACCTAGAAACAAAACAAAAGCTAATCAGTTGGACCGATTTAAAAACCGACATTAAAGTATTTATTGTTTTGATAATCGACTGTTTACCTAACACAGAAGGGGCAGTGAACAGTAACTGATTATTCCTAAGAGGCCCATTGATACCCGACGCCCTTCTCAATGCCAGCAATTCTTTACGCTCGACATTGCCAAGTATCAAGAACCAGCCTTCGTCTTTGCCTTTTTGGAACATCGGACAATGAGCTTTTAAACTTGTAGTTTTGTTTTTCCTCGTGGTTCCAATAATTAACGTGTAATCTTCGTTGCGACGCACTTGAATGACTTGTTTCGACCGTCTATCCAACTTGACCACAGTTTCTACACATTCTTCCTCATCCGAACATGCTTGCACTGTGAGAGTTACGCACATAATTGGAAATTCTTTTATAGCTTGCAAAATCTACATTTAAAAAGAAAAACAATTAATTTCACATAAATGTATGTATTTTTTTATAGTTTTTTGTTCTTATGTGTTTTGAAAAAAGTCTTTCACCTGGTAAACCTCGTTCTCTGTCATTTCTGGCATTAACATACTTGACAATTTTTTGTAGTTATTCGAAACCGAGCAGCAAAACTGTGGAAGGCATTTGGGAGCCTTCGCAAAGAGATGCAAATGATCTTTCTCAAGATTCGGTAAAGTAATGAGAGCAGGATCGTCAAACCACCTGGCTTGGATAACCATTTGAAGAATTTGAGTGATTCGCAATGTAGCTATGAGCCAACCGCGCTCAGCTACCACGTCTATCATTGCCTGTTGAAATTATTAAAGTTTATTATCAATCATTTATTATTTTCTTTTGTTTCTTTTTTATTATTTATAACTTTATTTCTTGAAACATAAAGAAACAAAAAGTGTCCCAGTTAACGACCATCACAATGACCATTTTAGTGACTTTCATGGGAAATTAAAAAAGATCAAATTGATATTTTGATTCTTGCGGGGTTTCGTAATTTATAACATTTTCTTAATATTTTATATCAAATTAAATGAATGATTGTAAAATTTTTTAAATTAATTGTTAGCAAAAAACAAGTAGTCACTAATTAGTACGTGTCGGTAAAGGTTAAAGGGCCACTAATTGGGTCATTTACCTTAACATTACTAATATACAACGTATATACCATAGACAATCATACACAAACAAAATAGATAAATATTTAGTTTATCATGATCTATGACTAAGTGTCCTATTTTTTCTGATATATAGAAAGTTGAACTTAGTGATCTCCAATCATAAACTACTAGATGAAAAGATTCTGCATTTGCTAGGATTAACATGATTAATTGAGAATTAAATATTTACCTGCAAAATTCTGATTGATTGATCCAGGACAGATTTCAGATCAGTAATATAATCAGCACAGGGCATAGGCAGTCTCGAGAAATGTGCTTGCAACAATAAAAATGCTTTGGTGTTAGACGAGTCGTACGTCAGATCATCTACTTTGTACCGACACATCTTCGCTAGATCTTCATTCATCAGATCTTCGTTGTGCCTCACAGGTAACTCGTCATACTCGTGACAAGTGCACATAATCCTGAGATAACGTTCCACTGTCAGATTGTCTTTTAGATGTTCCTCGAACATCAACGCGGTTTTATGCGAAAGATAATAGAAAGAGGCTATCCGGCCCATTGGAAGCGGAACCAAAGTTTGTTCGTCCTAAAATATAATCAGAATTGTTTCATTTTTCTTATCAGTTGTTTTTAACGACGGAAAAAGAAGGTGAGTAGTAATGAGATTTCATCTTACTTCTTCAATGTCAACACATCTGGACGCTACGAGCTCGGAAAGAGTTTTGTCAACGAGGTGTGACAAGTACCCGTTGATATTTTCCGGTTCCAGGACATCCAAGCCATAGTAGGTTGGGTTCTTGAGAAGTCGCCGGAAGAAGTAAGTCCATGTCAAATAATCAAGGAACTCCTGCTTATTTTTTACCGTTCCTGCGACAACCTCGGCGTTGATGTGGTCCGGTAAAACTTCTAGCAAACTCGACTCGACAGGGAAGGGCTCGTAAAGGAACTTTTTATAAAAGGGTTTTTTGACGTCGTGCACAAGAACGACAGCTACTCCGGAATCGTCAAACTGCGGTCGACCTGCACGACCTATCATCTGTAAAACGTCCGTGATGGGCATGTCGACGTACCTTTTGAGTTTTCCATCATAGTATTCTGTGCCTTTTATCACAACCAGGTGAGCTGGGAAGTTGACACCCCAAGCCAAAGTTGCTGTCGTAATCAAAACCTGAAAAATAACAAATATGATTAATTATTTTTATAATTTTTATAGTAATTGATTATTTTTGTGGCTAAAAGGAAAAACCAGTTAAGTGTATACGTAAACCTTATATACTTAACTCGTTTTTCCTATTAGCCACAGATGTTATAAAGAAATGTAACCTACCTGGATCATGTTGTTTACGAAAAGTTCCTCGACGGTTTTACGGTCCTTGTCCTGAAGACCAGCATGATGGAGACCAATTCCAAAAGCTAAAGTCAGTTTCAAATTTTGGTCCTTGATGTTTTGCAAGATGTTGTCCATGTCTTCATCGGGTATGTGCAACCACTGCTTCGGGTTATCCTCGGCGGCGAGGTACGCTATTAGATCCAAAGCTGTGAGTCGTGTTTGTCTTCGAGACGAGACAAAAACTAACGATGGACTTGTGGGGGCGTGTTGTTTTATCGCCTGGAATGTTGGTCGGTTCATCGTCGCCATTCGGGGACAATAGTGCTTGCCAGGGAATCCGCTGATGTGAACTTCCAGGGGCACTGGACGAACCGAGGGACGGAAATTGTAGAGTCCCATCTGAAATAAAAATTGTGCATTGTATTCTCTAATTTGTCATTAAAAGTATCAAAGATTTCGATTAAAAATACCTGTTTGATTCCCAGCCATTCGGCCAGGTCGATGGCATTAGCCAACGCGGTAGAAAGTCCGACGATTCTAAGCGTTCTCTTTGTGTGCGAAGCGATGAAGTTTGTTCTCGAAACAATCACCTCGAGAACCGGACCTCGATCTTCACCCAACAAGTGGATCTCGTCGATTACGATCAGTGCCACCTGTTTAACATAGTTGCGAGTTTGCCAGCTACGACTGATACCGTCCCACTTTTCCGGGGTTGTGATAATCACGCTAGCAGTTGTGATACTTCGCAGATCTGGGGTTACATCTCCTGTCAACTCGACAACTTTCTTGCCTAGTTCTTGCTCGAAACGTACCTTCCAGTCTTTCATTCTTTCTCGTGCCAAAGCTTTTAATGGTGCGATGTAAACCACCTTGAATCCAATGAATGATGTACAATTAATTTGTCGGTGAACTCAAGTTAAGCTTCAATAATTTACTCTGTACAATATTTTTTTATTTTTATGTTAAATTACCTTCAGCTCAGGTGTTTGTTTGAATACTCTCATCATAGCGATTTCAGCAGCTATCGTTTTTCCTGAACCAGTTGGAGCACCAAGTAAGACATTGTTGTCGGTATGATAAAGGCAGTGGAAAATTTGTGTCTGAATTAAATTGAAATGCGTGAATCGGTAGAGTTTTTCGAATCTGTAGTCTTTGAGAACTGACACTGGCAGCGGTTGTAGTTCCAAGAGATCTGGAAAATTGTAATTTATAAATTGATGGTTCTTTTTGATTTGCCAATTTTTCGCAAAGCCTTTTGAATTGATAATGAAATTGTACCGGTGTGCGGTGGATGAGTTTCGGGTAAGATGAGATCTTTGAAATTAAAGGGATGCATTGTTTCGGATCCTAACCAACGATCATTTGTCACTTTGATGATATACTGGGAAGGCAATGGTTCTGACAGAGGTATCGTCATGACTATTTCTTGTTCCAATTTGTTGTGTACCTGCAATAATGAAAATTTATTTTCAGTACAGTCTCATAAACTCTTCAAAATTATAAGATATTAGAATGTTATTATAACCAACCATTTTCCTTGTCAGCTGAAAGTACTCGTAATGATAAATCATGTTGTTATCCGGGTCTTCAATCCAAATCCAAAAAGCTTCAGATTTCTTGCCGTGAACTTTATCGTTCCACCTGAACTCGGGATAGATCTGAATTCGAATTCGTAGAACAGTTCTGGTTATAGGTTGCAAAATTGCATCTATCTCGACGCAAGGAATTTCGTCACAGCATTTTTTCACTAGTTCTCCATATTTCTTGTTGTTCAAAAATTGGCCTGAAAAATTTACATTCGTTTTATCATTTCTTTTTCATCTTTCTTTATGAAAGGAAATATAAGTTTTCTTCATATAAATTTGTAGTCAACAATTACCAATTTCATCCTTCTTCATTTCTTTGAGCTTTTTCCACAGAGATATGTCGATCCTCGATTTTGTAGATTATTTCATAAGGAATGCAAAAGAATTGTCGAAGTGGGGTGAAGTGATCCCACTGTTGAAGTTCCATCATCTTGCTCATTTGCAACAGTCTTGATGCCATGATTGCGTTGCTTCTGCGAAGCACTATTTCAAATAGAGCTCGAAATATTCGAATTACGTTCTGTCAAACACAAAAAGTTACGTTTCAGAAAATATATATATCATTGCTATCAAATTGTCCGAAAAAAAGATACAAACCTGAGTAACATAAGCCTGATCTGAGATGAGAGAGAATGATTTGAGCCGTCCCTTGGACAAATAGGTTTGAATCAAAATGTTGACTTTGCCGTAAACATTTTCAACCCCGCCTTGAGGCGTGAGTTCGCAGTAGTCCAGGATCAAATTTTCAAGCTCGTCAATTTCTTCGTCTCTCACCTAAAACAATAATTGTTTCAATAAAATGCTAAGATCATAATGTAAGTTACAAAATATCAAACATCAAGAACAAATCCATTACTTTGAGTTGTTCAAATTCCTGTGAATGGGAAACCATTCCAAGTATCTCTGCTTCTGTCATGACAGGCCGGAAAAGATCGTTGAAGATCTCAATTGTGTCGTACTTGAGGTAAAAATGACTCGCGATTCTGCCAAGATCTGAATAGCAAAATAACATAGTAATTAATATAAAAATGAAAAAGTATTTATGTTAAATTGCAATGATTAAAAATGTGATATAAAAGTGCGATTTACCGAGCGAGGTAAGGTCCCCGGTGTTTTTGTTGTACCGAATCATTCGAGCTTTATCTAAAGCTGAGGCTGCTGTTATGATCAGTTCTTTCCTCTTTCTTTCCAACATTGGATCTTCCATGAGTGCTTGCAATGGTATACCGTAATTCATATAATTGAGCCTCATCCTAACGAAAAGGTAAGTGTAACTCAACCATTCGACTGCTTCGTTGACGTTCGATATTGTACCCAGTGCTATCTACAAAATATAACACAACAATCATTAAGGCAATTAATTACCTAATAAACATGAAAATGAACATTCTTGTTCTATATTTTGGTACTTCAAAATATGATCCTCCATTTTGAAGATGAACTTTTTGCAGCCACCCAAACCAAATTCAGTAAAAATTTTATTCAACTTTGTTTGTAATTGAATTTTTAACAGTTGCTTATATTTTTTAGTTATCAACTATTAAAGTCAAGAACTAGTTGTTAAACCGTTATAATTTATATATTGTTATTTTACAATGTTCATTTATAATGTATATTTAAATTTACCTCAGCATTAAGATTGTCGGCAAGATAAGTGATGAAACTGCTCTCAATAGGAAACTGATTAGTAAGCAGAGACAAATAGTGGGATAATTTGTTATGGCTGGTGATAATGACTGCATGTCCACTAGTGTCAAACTGAGGCCTTCCGGCTCTGCCAAAAATTTGTAGTACGTCTAAGATTCCCAGATCAGTGAACGAACCGTGCTGCGCATCATAGATCTCAGTGCCACGAATGACGACTGCGTGAGCGGGCAAGTTAACACCCCAAGCAAGAGTTGAGGTGCAAACAAGAACTTTAATTGCCCCCGATGCAAAGTATTTCTCCACGAGGTTTCGGTCGGCACGAAGCAGACCTGCATGATGCACACTCAACCCGTGCTGAAAAAGTTCTCCGAGCACCTTGTTGTGAGATTTGCTGAATATTTTATCCGCTGCCACTCTACTCATCATTGTTTTGTCGTTATCGGGCATCAAATATTTGTGAGTGTCGTTCTGGAGGAAAAGCTCTTTTAGAGTGTTTGCCAAACGGACTGTCGCGTTTCGGGCGTGAACAAACACCATCACCTAGATAACAAAATAAATAAATGATGAAGAATTGTTTCCATTTTTTTTTCTTTCAATTTTCGTTAAACAAATTTAAAAAATTTATAATTTTAAACAGTGTATTTCTTCATTATTTTTAAATTTAACATTTTATTTCACCTGGTGCTTATGTTTGACCATCTCAACCACTTGGTTGTAACAAACCAAGTCCATGTCAGTCATCTGTTGCATTGGTTTCGTAGCCTTCACACCAATGAAGGTCTGACTGAGGGGAACAGGTCTGAACCTGTGGTCAAAATAGAAAAGTCCCTTGTACGGGTTGACCCTGAGGAACCTTGCAACGTCCACATAATTTGGCAACGTGGCTGATAATCCGACAATCCTGATCATACTCTGCGACGACTCGACTTGTCTCAATGTTCGAGCAACAAGAGCCTCCACCACTGGTCCTCTGTCTCCATGCAACAGATGTACCTCGTCAATTATCAACAGACGAACGATGCTCGTGAGGGCGATGTCCCCTGTTCCCTTTCGAGTCACGACGTCCCACTTTTCCGGGGTGGTGATGATCATCTGAGTTTGTTGAATCTCGCTTTTAGTCAGTTGTATGTCACCAGTAAGTTCTCGAACCGTGACACCAAGTCTGCCAAGTCGTTTGCTAAAGTTTGCTGCCATCTCTGCTGCCAGCGCTTTCATTGGAGCGACATAGATGATTTTGAACTCGTCTTTTTGTATCACCCCATTCAATAAGTGTAACTTCAGCTCGTGCACAATGCTCAACATTGCTATATTAGTTTTACCTGCGCCCGTTGGCGCGCAGACTAAGAGGTTCTCGTTTGTATAGTACGCCGATTCAAAAACAATCGACTGGATCCTGTTGAGACATTCTATCCCGCTAAAAGCTGTCTGTCCAACCTGTGCTCATCAAAATTATTAATCAAAATGATCAAAATTAGTTATCAACGTATATCAACATCTTCTTAGATTTTATTTCATTACTTTATTTTCATGTTTAGGTAGCTGTTGAAAATTACCTCATCTAATATTGAAACTTTAATTCTAGGTGTTTCTTCAAGATCGAATGCGTCAGGCAATGGAATGTGAACCTCTTCGCATAATTTGCTATCTTTTTTCTCAACGTTTTCCGGTAGTATCAATTTTTGCCCGGAAATGAAACCTACAATTTATACACATTTTTTGTTACTAATTTTGTCGCACATTCAAACATAAAATTATTGTACAATCAAATTCACCCGCTGAATTTTTGATGGAAAGCTTCGAATCAAATACAAATGGGTATTTTTCCTTTTGTTGTTGCGGCACATATCTCTTAACAGATGAAAATAGTGGAGCTCGCAGCGAAAGCGCAGCTTCCTTTTTCAACAACCGCAAGTCGTTCTCGGATTTGCTTGTAGAAGGATCGGATTTTGCGGCCTTTTGTAGTTTCTTCTCCTCCTTTCGCACTTGCTTGAATAACTGTTTTTGTTTCTCAGTTTGAATAGTTACTTGGCATGCAATTGTCGGTTGTTGTTGCAACTCTGAAAACAAATAATTATGTTTCGGTATTTTCAATATCAGACTGTCGTTCGCATCAAGATTTGATTTATATACAAAAAATTTACTTTCAAAAACTCTGTTGACTTTCTTTGCTGTGCTCATAGCCAGAATATGTTTTTTATTCTTAACAAGGTACTCAGCCAGGGGAACATTTTCGTAGCCTACAAAGTCTATAAGTTCGCTGCCAATATTGTCCTCAGGTTCTTTCAATTTTGCAAGTATAGTTTTCACGAACTGTTCGTACTGCATCTCATCTTTAAACTTTTGGTAGCAATTTCTTAGCGATTGGATCAAATCGGATTTGTTGAACTGTAAAAATTTATTAATTTTATTCGAGTCGTCTATCGTTTTAAATATTTATTATTTATATTTTATATGGTATTTCAATTTGTACCTCGCTCGAGGGATCAATTTTGCTGACAGTTTCCACGTTCATAGTAAAAGCGCTAATCAGATCAACATCTTTCTCTACGCTCATGGTGTGCAACATATCTGTATTAGGCCACACAATTTTTTTCGGCGTGTAAGGGATGTTTGATCCGAATAGTTTGTTCTTGCTTTCCATCGCAGTTTTGTTGTCTTTGTCCAAATTGTTCAAGTATATTAAATCTTCTTCCGAGATGATCTCACGGATGTCTTGAATAATCTTGAAAAATAAGGAGAATTTAATAAAGAAATGAATGAATATCAAATCTCAAAAAAGAAATTGATTAAAAACTACCAATAATGTTTTATTTTTTAACCAAAAATGATTCATTTTAATTAATTAATCAAGCAATTAAAACTTTCATAATATCATGTAAGTTCTAATCTAAGGAGTTTAAGTTCTAAGAGTCCAAGTTCCTTTTTTTAGGGTCAAAAATTAACGAAAATAATAATAATAAAAAAAAAGAAGAAGTAAAGATCCTTTAAGATTAATATTTTACCTTCATTAATTCACTTTGATATTGAGGAGTGAATTCTCCCAACCATTGTTTCAAAATCTTTGCATTTTTCTGAGTGAGAACATGATCTTTCACGAGTAATCGGAGGATGTGAATAGTCAGATCTTTCATAGCTTCAGCAGTCATTCCATCTGATAAAAATAAAGCAAATTAAAAATAATATAACCACTATAAACATTTCAATTTTGGCATTAAACTCTTTTTAGTTGATAATATTTCTCACCGAGTAACAATTGAATTTTGTGGTATAATCTGAGCAACATTTGAGCCAGATCTTTTGAAACACGATTGTAAAACTCCGTCCAACTAGGACCCCTGAAAGGACATCATAAACAGACGATGTAAAAAATGTAACAAAAATTGAAAGTTTGACCAAAGAAAAATTAATTAACTTGATCCTACGTTTTAATCTTGTCCGTACTTTCTTTCTGCTTTGAAATAATATCATTTTCTTCAACCTCGATGGGACTGCCTTCAAGTTCTGTAAAAGCTCGTAAAGAACGAGTCAACTTAGGTAATTGTTGCATTTTTGCACACATTGTTTTTTTCTCCGAATGGATTCAAACAAGAAATCTGTAACCAGAAATATCTTAAAAACATTAATTTACTATAATCTTAGTAATTATAAATGTTCGATACTGAATATAATTCATAATTATAAAACTGAGACATTGATAAAGTAGAGAAATGACAAAAAAAAACAGAGAAATTGTAATACAAAAACACGTACTGTAAGCAAACTAACCTTCAAACATAAAAAGTAATAAGACTTTGTTGACAACCAATGAAACTCTGCTTATGATACTATTTAATAATACTACCAGGATTAAAATCAAACTTAAGCGATTGTTACATTGTTAAATGATGAACAATACACTTATTTCACAGCTGTCATGCTCTCCTTCTGTCTCGCCCGTTCGCAATCTAAAAAATACTACGGATAAATGCAAGCATGCATTAGAGATAAAATTCGCGCATCCAATACGCGCAGAAACTTTTGGTAATTTTCAAAGAACAAAAGGGAAAACACGAAATTATGTTTTCATTTTTTCAATTTTGCCAACTGTAAAGAAACCGAATTATAAATACAAAAAAAAACAACAATCAATTTATTTGACATTGAGATCTGAAAATTAGTCTTTTTAAGAATTCAGTTTTGAAAATTTGATGGTATATGTGTATGTATTAGTTCAATGTTATTTATTATATAATTTCTTGTTAAATAAAATGTTTACAACAAATTTTTCCGTTTCACCAAACCGTGAAGGAATGTAATACGATTTTAATGGTTTAAACTGGGTATTTCAAGCTACCAACGTCATCTAACCTTCGATGCCAGAGTTAGCAGCTACAATCAAAAGCAATCTGCAGCAATCGTTTGTAGGTGCGTAGAGAACACCCCCGGAATATGTGACAGCCCATGTTCATCTTGTTAAGAGTGTAAACAAACTTGCAAAAAATTGGAAAAATAAATGAATTTGTTCACTAAATCTTCCTCAATTGTGATGTTAAAAAGTGACAAGAAGCCGGAAAGTATTTTTGCCAGAGTCGACAAAAGAATAGGAGACAATTTGCAATATTGAGAAGGTTATGAAAAAATAATTTACTTGAAAAAAAGAATATACCAAAGAAATTCTTCCAGGGGTTAGTAAAAACCGGTATGAATTTGTGTAAATAAGTTTTGTTTTTATATTCAATGTAAATTAAATTTGTTTTGCAGTAATGGATACTACAAGAAAATCAGGAGTTGTAAAAATGACGGTGAAAACACCAATAAATGATATTCCTGTAACAAAATGGATATCATGTTTTACGATAGCAGCAATATTGAGATTTTTGCTCATGATTTCGGATTACCAAAAAGTAATTAGTAACAGAGTTGAGGTGACAACTGCTCTGAATTCGTGGAAACGATGTAAGTTTGCACTGAATTAAGAAAATTATCTTTTACTCAAACTTTTGTCATTTTAAATATGACTTTTTTGTATTTATTTACTTTTGCAGTAAAAGAAGGAATATACCTGCAGGATAATGGGATAGATCCTTACAGCGGTGATCTGTTCCATCAATCGCCAATTAGCTTAGTACTTTTTGGACATTCAAAAAGATTTGTCAGATTTGGGTATGAAAATTTTGTTCATCTGCATGGATCTTACTGTAGCAGTCTTATTGGCAATGACTGCAAAAAGTTACGTTGATATTTTGGTAAGTAAACAAATTGTCCTAACGATTTGTAAGCAATTAATATAAATATATAGAAATATATCATATGAATGGAACACTCAACACTTTAAAAAAATTAGACTTATTTATGTCCTGATAAACAAATATGCAAACAAACACAGTAGGGTCAACCGGAGTAAGAGTGACACTTCGGGGTAATTGTGACAATTCAAATAATATACTTCAAATACATAACTTTACGTGATTCGAATTGATTGTATAAATTATTATTAGTCACACGTATACAAAATAAAATGATCAAAATATCGAGGTTTTTAATCAATGAAAAATGCAAGGTGTCACATTTGACTCCATGTGTCACTCTTACTACGGTTGACCCTACCTAATGATTAGAACTGATCGAACAGTTTGATTTACATTACAATTCATATAAAAGAAGAAATAAAACCGAATGAATTTGATATTATTATGTATATTTTATATATCTATAGATTAATAGTTTCATATCTGATTAATTATTAAACATTTTTTTGAATCAATATGACTTGAAGACAATGTGAAATAATGAAAAGTCACAAAATATTATAATTACCATTCTTAAAGTGTTAAAAAAATTATAATTCAATAAAACATGTTTTAATGTGTCTCATACTTGAAAATTATATATGATCAATAAATGGTCAATATATTATTTCTGGAATAATTTATTCAATATATTATTTTATATATCAAAATTCTTTTTACTAAAAAAAGTTCTCAAGTTGTTCTAAGTTACTAAAGAACAGGTGTAATTTGATTATTAAAATTTTAGACACAGTCCAGCCAGTAGCGCATACCACCAAGGTCAATCAAGCAATATAATAACTCCAGCGACTGCTAACAGCACGGGAGTAGTGCGGAATTCATCAGCGACGCCGGATCCGTCGCGAGGTGTGCAGAGATAAAATAGAAGGGACGACAGCTTTGTTCTTACGGATGTAAAATTAAAAGCTGCTGACAAGAGCCATCGGGTGTAGATCGAATTATTTTTCAAAGCGCCATGTGCGTGTTCTTCGGGCAATAGCAAACAATCTAAAGGACACATTTTGTATAAATCATTTCGTTCATTTTTTGTAGTTGTACAAAATGAAAACTCTTAATAGTTGAAAGAAAAAGCAAGCGCGAGTGGGAGAGTGTGTGATTGTTGCAAACAAACAGCAATAAAACGAGCAACACACAATTCACGTGTACAGTAACTGTAAGTCATTTTTCAATCAATGTAACGGATAAGACTCTGCGCGCACTGTACAAAGTAACGCCGCAACCAATTCAAATATTTAATAGAAAAAAAAAGAAACAAGAAAATAAAACGCAAGCACTGCCTTCCAAGTAACATTGACGCTGTGAAGTAGGTTGATCTCAAATTTTGTCGACATGGTCGATCTCTTTTTTTGTCAATATTGTTATTTTAATCTTTGACTAATTTATATTTCAATCATGAAAAATCAACTGCGAAATTAATTAGCTTGGGTTAATGTTGGCAAATTGGGTCGGTTATCTTGAAACATGACTGCCGTTTTTTGTTATTAACTTTGATTAACTTTAATGATATACCAAATAATTGATTTAGGAGACCGCGGCAAAGTGAAGCAAATCTTTCGAGTAAATTTTGGTTTTTTTAGTTACAACTGAATGAACAACGAATATTTACATGATAGTCTCGATTATTACTACCTGATGTATTATAATTATAGTATAGTTTTTTAATTGCAACTTGAAAAAAGACATTTTGGAAAGAGAGGAATTCTAGGGTGAAGTCGATAATTGATTGAAATGAATTATAGTTCAATCGACACTTTCGATAACAAATTTCATAAGAAATTATGTTTTCCAATTTATTACGAAAGAATTTTCAACAATTTGTAAATGACGATTTCGCCCCGGTCTCCAGTACATACATTACTGAATATTATTAATTTTACAGTTTTTATGACTGTAGAAATTGAATTTATTTATATTAGCTGATTTGTAGGTACATTTTTTTGCTAAGTAAAAAATTTTTTTTTCTTAAAGAGATTTAGTTTTTTTTAAATGTAAATTTATGAAGCTTAGACAAAAGATCGTCGTGCCGTCAAAGAAATGGATATTGAAAACTTGCATTCTTCGCTTGAGTGAAAATAAAATTAAGTGTAAAGAAAAATAAAAATTATTGTGATGGGAAAAAGTAATCTTTCACAATCTTTTGATACAATTTTCATCAGAGGTAGGGGCTTTAATATTTTTCACTCATGATTGTGCCAAAATTTGACTCGAAACTAATGTTATTTAGATGAAAACAAAAAAATTGAATCAACTCATGAATTTATACAAAATTGACATATTCTTATATAAAAACTTGTTCGTCTCAATTGTAAAAGCATGAATGCTTTGCTGTGCGGATGAAGAAAATTTTGTAAAATTAACTTCGCAGCAGAAATGGAACGTATCAAAATTATCTACATGATTATATAAAATAAATTTTTATAAAACTCTAGATAAGGAGAGTCGATTGTTCGAACGAAATGAATCTGAAAATTCCGGAGCTTGATAATTTTGATACAATTTCAAAAATGAATCGGTTGTAGAAGGTATATAAAGCTAGATTAGAAAATGGTTTATGTCAAATCGCGAGAAATTGCCAATATTTAATTTCGATTTATTTAAAAAAGAAAGAAAGAAAATAAAATGGAAATCAAGTTTCGATATTTGTAACAAATCACTGCCTACGAGGTGTTGTTACCTTTCCTTGATTTGGGAATTTCTCACGACGATTCATTTTCAAACGTCCGTCGTGTATCTCAAAGTACGAATTGTGGTACAATTTTGTAATGTAATTATCAATAGACAAATATGTAATTAAAACATTGTAAGAAACGCGGAAAAATGGTATGTTTTGTCACCTGAGGTAATTAAGTTTTAAGTATAGTTTTTTCATTTCAGTTTTCACAATATTCAATCATATTTTTAGTTTTATGGATCGCTTTTTTGTTTTAGGATGATTTACATAGGTATATTTCAGGACCCTGAAGCAACAAACGTAAGTTGTTTTATGATTGAATTCGAATGATATTGAAACTATCATATCTTTTGGAAATATTCAAAAATAATTGTCATTTTTGAATACTTTGAAAAGAATTCATGATTTGAAGAAATTTGATTTTTTTTTGAGAAAACCACAGTAAACCTAAAAAAAATAGCAATTTAAATTTTTTTCTGCATTATGTTTTTTAACTTGGTTTGTAACAAAAGCTGGTAAGTGACTTCTATTGTACAGAAATAAGTACAACACACGAATATATTTAAATGCACTTTTTAAAATTTTTTTAATTGAAAACAATAAAAATTAGAAAACTTTATGTCATAGTACACTCCATGCCTCTATGAAATTATCACACAGTTTGTGATAATTTTTCATGTATATTTTTTGAGTTTGAAGTTGATGATGTTTTGAATCATCAAAAATCAAAATAACAACCTTATTAACGATTCTATTCAGACTGTTGTAGATCCTTATTCTTTTTTATTTTTGTGTTTCCGATTCTATCTGCGCCGTAAACTTATAAATTGTTGATGAATCGGGATGTATAAACGTAAAAAATTCCTGAGTGTTTTACTGTGATATATTGTTGTGTCTATCAATACTCTATAAAAATCTATAAAAACATCCTTATAGAATATTCCTTCTTCAGCAAGTGCAATTTCATTATACTGACTGAAAAGCATAGTATCATCTTATATGTATCATATCAAGTATTTGGTAAGTAAAAAAGTTTTTTCTATCAAGTTTTATAAAAACTGATAAAAAACAAAAATAGACAAAAAATCGTGTCAAATAAAAATAAAGTAAATGGGGAAGTATATTTCACTTGTGTGAAGGAATATTTTTTGTATTCGTACAAGAGAATATACTATTTTTTAGAAAAACTGTTATTTTCATTATTTTATGTTGATTGTGATGTTTTTAAAAAATGTCAAGTAGTTAATGCGTCTGCCTCTAGCGATGCTTCTACCAAAAACAAAGTAGTTTACGCGTCTGCCTCTAGCGATGCTTCTACCAAAAACAACGTTGTTAATGCGTCTGCCTCTAGCGATGCTTCTACCAAAAACAAAGTAGTTAACGCGTCTGCCTCTAGCGATGCTTCTACCAAAAACAACAACGTAGTTTTTGGTACAGATTGAATTATAACATTCAAATTTATAAGAAAGTATACATTTCAGTAAAGAAAACCAATTTTTGAAAAATAACATAAAACATAACTGAAACGGTTTTTTACAGTTAATAATAGTCTCGTCACAGAGTAATTATAATTATAAGAAACTCATTATAATAAAATGAAAACTAATTCAAATTTATAATCAAGACGGTAAAGAAGTTTGGCCAAATCCGTGCAAATAAAATAAGGTGTCAATTTCACTATTGTCAAAGTTTTGTATGCTTGCCACTCTCATTTTAATTATTGCAGAGAGTAGAACATTGTTCATTTTCGATGCACCCTGAATCGTAAGGTATGTCTCTGCTTGCAACTTTCATAGTACTTCAATGCATAAATACCCTGAAGGATGTGGCAAATAAAATTGTTTCCTTAAATGCCGATGAAAAAAACAATATATATATCGTCGCCCCAGACGAAAAAGGGCCTATTTCAGTTAATGGATACAAAAGGGCCTATTTCAAATTCTCTTAGTTTTGCCGAAAAAGGGTCTATTTCAAAATAATCGTAAAATGGTCTATCTCGTAC
>JAAMPD010000816.1:40561-56972 GCA_025266255.1 Trissolcus basalis
CTATTGGACTAAATTTTAGTAAAATTCAAGTAAAAAGTTTGATACGGTAAATTTTGATATACAAAAAAATTGCAATTTAAAATTTAGAAAGTACAAAAAAAAATTTCATTGGAATATTTTGAAGATACAAAAAAAGTTTCAACATTTTGAATATTTATACAATTTTAGAAATTTAGAAATTTTATATTAATTTCATTGAATTTTAACCTCATAAATATTTCAGATTGTTTCAACACCAATTTTATATGAAACAATTTGAAGTCCTAATTCAATTTGTCTGTTGCATTTTTCCGATTCTTTCAGCCTAGAATTTTTCAACCTGAAACTCTCTGTTCCTTGAACCAGGGAGGTTTTGTATACTTACGTCAGGATTACACTGGATCATATCTTGAGCCAGATCCGAACTCATGGGTCCTGTATAAATATGCTGGACTTTGGTTTCTGCGTGTGCCTGAGGACTGGGTATGTGCTCAACACACATGTCCACCAGCCCACTCATATCTTTCAAAAATCTCGTGCAGACTAAACGGAGAAGGGGTCTGATGTTCATTTTCATCTCTTCCGAAGTCAACCTGATACCCAGTTCATCAAGTACTATTTGAACAAAATTAATAGTTTTTGTAATCAGTAAATATAACAAAGGACAAAAGTTTTGTATTTCTAAAATATATTGATACAGTATGAAAACAAACCTTCAGGTAATGTCGTGTCAACGTCACCAACAACTTGTGCGAAAATTTTGTACAGTGGCTCGAGGATGAACTCGATAAAACTTCTCTGAGCAGTGTTGTGTGGCGGTTTCTTGGTGAATTTTCTCGTCTTGTTGTTGAAGTAAACATCTCCCCAAAGTCTCTTGGCAAACTCATTGACATTTATGTCGGCCACGTCCCGGGCATAAAGAGCAGCGAAGGATTTAAGATTGAAGCAAACGTTGTATTCGGAGCTGGCGAAACATACATTGCCAAGAGCAGGTGAAACAAACGTTGGATTGTCCGAATCAGAATAAAATGCAATAAGGCCGTTAATTTCCTCAATAATATGTCGGAGCTTGTAGTACGCGTCCTGTGGCGGCAATTTCAGTTCCAAAATCAGTCTGTCGATCTTGTTGATACACACGGTGACAGCAAGTTTCTCCTGAATCGCGTGTTTTAGCAGTCTCTCGGTGTTGAGCATAACTCCTTCAGCTGCATCCACCATTAAAACGGCTCCGTCTGAGAGACGTATTGCAGCGGTAGCTTCATCTGAAAAATTGACGTGCCCTGGGGTGTCAAAGATATTCATCAGGTAAGATTTTGATTTAACGTCCTGAAGAAGAAGAGTTACTGGAGTCGCTTTGATTGAGTTTCCTCGTTGTTGTTCTGTGAAAAGTGTATCTGTGTACCTACAAAATTGAAAATTCAAATTTCAGAATAATATAAAAAGTAATACAATTAATAATATCATAAATAAATAATAAATCAAGTTTTGATTTTATTTTTGCTTTAGATAAATTTTCTGATTTCAAAAATACCTCAGAGGTTTCTCGTCAGTAGTCGAGTGCATGTAAGGATGAGTTTGTCGGATGAGGCAGTCAACAAGTGTAGTTTTCCCATGATGAAGGTGTCCCAACAGGACAACGTTACGAATCAAATGTGGTGCGTCCATCATGTCTGCGAGAAACTCTATACTGTAAGTTGTATCGGGAAGTTGTTGCTGTTTCACTTGGAACTTAGGTTTTCTCGTGGGAGCTATCAGAGGTTTGTCCAAGGCTTGAGTATCTTCTTCTTGCACCATTATTTCTACCTAAAACACGAAATAGGAATTTAATTTCAATCAAAAATGAATACTATATGAATAATGTATTTTCCTAATGTTAATTTTTATACTGTAATGTTTATACTTATAATTTTATACTGATTTTACCTCTGGTCCATATATCTCGACTGCACTGGGATAATACTTTTTGTCCTCGTGTAAGACAACTGCCATCGAACCTTGTTCAACCTGATCTCTGTTTTCATCTTTGTCTTCTTCCATCTCTTCTTCTGATCTCTCCCGATCATCATCATCTTCTCCTGCGGCATAGTCATTTTCATCTTCAGAATCTGATGCTAAATCAGGTCCTATGTAATTTCCAAACTCGTCGTATAGATCTGCGTCCATATTCGAGCTGTAAACAAATCCATTTGATAAATAATTTATTAAATTATGAATTAATGTTTTATTTATTTATAAGTACATAAAAACAACCATTTTTAACACGGAGATAAACCAAAACAAATATCAAAATAAAATAGAACAGCCTGTGTGTCAATCTAATACATATGACAATTTTTTAATGAAATTAAAGTACAAAATATTCAAACTTGATTAAAAAGCAGTTTGGGGAGATTGCAGTTTTTTTTCCTACACATTCAAACATATATCGAATTAAATATGTTTGTAACTACAAAAAATAAGTATTGTCCTCTTAATTTTCTTGATATAATTACTTTTTGTAGAATAATGACCTTTTTTCTATGAAAATAACCAGTGACAGTACACAGTAAGTTTTAACAAAAATCTTCTACATTACCTAAATTTTTTAGGTTAACGATAGTCAAACCAAACAAATAGAATCTATTTTATGAATTATGATCATAAAAAAATTAATAAAAATTATACCATGTAGACAACGAACCTGTACTTCTGCTAAATCACACAAATTTGTTTAATTATTATATGTTCATTAAATTTAAACCATCAAAACTAACGCGTGTAGGTGGTCATTGAAAATCTTATTTTGAGTCGGTAAATTCTGGACCGGCAAATTTTAATTACACACAGACTGCTTACCCAAACAAACAAAAACTCCTTAACGATTAATAAAAACTTGAACGTTTTATCAGAGAGAGTAATTTTTTTGAATTACCTTGTTTGAAATTAAAATTTTTTGGGAAACAAGTTTTGTTGTTATTGTGACTTCTTTAATGTGGCGCCGCCGGTAGGTTATCGTGGTCAAAAAATTAATCTCGGCGCACAACTTGACTACTAGCGCCAACAGACGACAAGCGGCAGCGCGCGATAACTAACTTGAAATTCGATGAAAAATTTAAGCACGGTTGAGGAGGGAGTGAACAAGTCTCAACTCGAATATCTACGATAACCTTGGCGTGGCTCTATAGTACATTTTTTCGGTTAGTCGTTGACAAAGCCAACGCCAAAATGAACATCGCGTTTGAGTCTGTTCCAGTGGGTATGTATCGGTGGATTTTTCAAACTATGGCTGTGCCCTTTGTTAAATTACTGTCTTTGTTAAACAAAAACAATGTTGTGAATCGTGTAGGTGGGAGCATATCATCTTGGAAACGAAGGGGATCGGATGAAGGTACGGACGCGCAGGCATCACGTTTTTCGTTCATTCAAATTTATCTTCATTCATTAATTTATCAAACTTAACTCATCTAATTAATTTTCAGAAGATCAAATTGATGGCCCAACGCTTATGAAGCGTAAGAGGTACTCTTATTATTTCATATTAGAAAGTGAGTCTCCTGTACCAACAGATGAAGATGAAGAGTCTGTTTATTCTTTCCAGGAAAATGAAACTGGTAAGTTAAAAGGACCAAATTATAAATGCTCGAAATAATAAAGTTTTCTCACATATCTTGATTGTTTTTATTTTTTCAATTTATTTAATAGATTATGTGCGAGACACATCAGATACATCCTCCGATTCATGGGAAACTGATAGCAATATTGGCCCTTATGAAATTGAGTACGAGGTTGCCTCTCCCCGTTCTCCGAATATGAATTCTGATTCCTTATCGTCTTCTGATCCTGAGGTAAACAAAATTTGAAATGGTAATAACGAATTTCAAAAAATTAGAAAAAAAAGTTACAAAAAGTTCAAATAAAAACATTAAATTAAAAGACATGATTACATTTGAAATGTTCCATCAAAGGAACTAAATTGAGGTTACTGAAATGAAATGTTTTTTTCGTTTCGTAGGACGTGATTGCAGTGAGTATGATAGCTGCTGCATTTTGCGATACCGATGATCTAGCAGATAACAGCGATGACTCTCGTAGTACTGTTGATTCGGAGATCGGAAAAGCGGATTACTGGACATGTTTACAATGTAACACTAGCAATAATAATCCGCTTTTCCGGTACTGTGAAAGATGTTATAAGGTAAATTTTATCTACTCCTTAATGTAACATTCATCGTGTTGATATCTATTTTTATATTGAACTATAATTAGTTCACTTATTATTTTTACTTTCTTCATTTGTTTTTATTTTTTGTTAATTTTTTCTAAATAACAAATAATATTTTTGAATTCTAAAAGAAAAAAAAAAAAAAACACTCCATTGTGATGTGGTAAGGCTTTTTATACTTTTATTTTGCAACAGATGTTTTCATTGTAAAAGTAAAACCAATCATTTCTTATTTGGTGTTTACATCTTTCGGGCCTCTAATTTTCTGCATATGAAAAAATAAGAAACGCTTTTTGTTTGAATTTGTTTCAATGATCACAAGAATTTAGAGGTTTATGAGGAGAATGCATTTTAAGAAATTCAAGGTTTTACTATATCTTTTTGATCAATGTTATTTATTCATCATTAATGTCCATTATTATGTTTATAATTTTTCTAATAAGTTTTTACTTTTATCTGCTCTCATCTTAAATTCATTTGTACGTTAAATTATTTCATTTTTTATATTCAATATTAGAAGATTATTACTAAATTTCGATATAGACATTAGAATTATAAACTCAGTATGAAATTACATATAATTATTTAATTATATTTAATTATTATATTTATATTAAATATTGTTAACCTTGGCATTTGATAGTTCATCATGGAAAGAAAAAAAAACAATGATGAACTATTAAAATGTACAAGGTAATTTTTTACTACGATATTATTATATGGTATACATAATTGATTTTACACCGCATGAATTTTTCACGTCGAAAAATGAACGGTCCATAGCCACGCCGTCTGACGTTCTCCCTTTTAGATTGACTTGTGGTCGGTTGATCACACCTCATTACTCTAGCTGATCCACTTGTAATGAGTGGCCCCGAGGGAATATGTACCTTACAATCGTACCATTGTACGTTTACACGAACACAACATTTTTATAACAATCAATCTACCATAATTTCATGTTTATTTTTATTTATTTTTCTTCAGTGTTAAAATTTGATAAGATAAACTTGAATTACTTTATTTTACTCAACTTTTTTTTGAGTGACATTTGTGAATTATGTGTGATCGTCAAGTGTGATGTCTGTATTTGTTACTTCATCGAGGCAAAACAAGTTCCCATTCGACAACTTGGAGATTGTCCGAGGAAAAGATGATCATCATTTGAAGATATATATATGTTTTCACAATTTTGAATTCAAATCATTTAGATTGAATTGTAAGAGATTTCGCCGATTGGATTGATATTTGCGGTGGATCTACAGGTTTTTTGGAACAGCCAAAAATCAGACCGAGGATGAGTACTTGAACATAATCTTATATTTTTATTTAATTAAAAAACAAATTATTTATTCAGACCGTTATTTATTGTTGGGTTATGAAAAAATTGTTGGGGATAATTATCATCTTCTATTGTGTCGTTTTTTCAGATTGGAAATCTTCGCTGTGGCAAGTCTGAGGCAATCGATTTCCAGCAACATGATTGAGCAATTACGTGGGAGAGTTAAGGTAGCAGAACTAATTATGACGATCATTTTGAATTAGCAACCACTATTTCGGATGCTTTGTCGTTCCGAGAGCTTCGTTTGAGCGATACATGAATTGCTCGCTGAGTTGTTTCTATTGTAAGAGCGTATTGTAACAGGCGCAAAGAAGATTGCTTGTACTCGAGTTGCCATCACAAAATCGTTACTGATCCGTTGGTTGCTTTTTTTGTACATTTCTCATCGTTGCTCGTTCGTATGTGTGATGGATTTTTGGATGCACAAATTGTACTGGTCGTATGGTCTCTTGCTCTATCAGGATTCTTTTGTCCCTTTTCGATCGACAAGTCTCCTTTAAATTCATGTTCCTATCCTTTCTTATATTTGTACTTAAATGATTTCCTGGAGGCAAGAAGTGGATTTCTTAGCATTTTAGGTCTGAGTCACTGTTTTCTTAAACTAAGAATTCTTTCTTCTATTTGACTAAGAAGTTCTTTTTGTTTTACGAATAAACTTGTTAGAACGAGTTTTCATTCTTGAACCAAGAATTTTGTTGGCTCAAGTTCAAAAGCAAAAATGTGTTCTGAATTACAAATTTTCTGCTCAGATCAGTCGTTACTTTTTAATAATTTACGTAAATTTAAAAAATGCTTTTGTTTATTTTGTTCAAGTATGTCTGTCGAGTGTGTTCTTTGAACTTGTGCAAAAATCACAACTGATTAGAAACAAAAATGTTTTGCTTATTTAACATTCAACAGTTTGTTTCATATTGCAACAATTGTTAATTTTATTTATGCAGATTGAAATAAATTGTTGTAAAAAAGAATAAATAAATAAACTAGCATGGCTGAAAGCATCGTACTCGACAATTAAAATTGTTGAAAAAAAAAAAAAATTTGGAAGTCGTTTAATTGAAATATTTTGAACAAACTTTTGTTGACAAATTTTGGCTGGGAACTCGAGTACTCAATTTCTAGAGAGAAACATCGATGACGCGAAACTATGTATTTTAGACTGATAAGATGATGTTTTTATATGTATCCAATGAAATTATATTATATACGTTTTGACTAATAGTATAAGAATGTACCGATATAATGTTTAATTAACCTATATACCTGGTTGTGTTTTACACCTTTATTTATTTTCAGATGTTTTGTTTACAAATTGATTCTCATTTTGGTATTTTTTTCGTTCATATATATAATATATATATATTATTACGCCACATCGCACAACAGTATTGTCAGTTTTATTTTGACTATTTTTTATTATACATTATTTTATTAATTATTAGGTTTATTTTTTTATAAATAATTTATATGATAAATAAATGAATAAAATTAAAAGCTAGTAAAAAATTAAACACAACTATAATTCTTAAAAGAAGAATTAATAGTAAACTTATTCCGAATGCAACATGTCGAAATTAGTTAGTACGAGCAATTATTAAATCAATTATTTTGTCCAACAGGAACGGAAAAACTTTTTCCCTCCCAGACCAAAACGAAAAAGGAGGGTGCGGCGCAAAGAAAAGAACGCCTCTCAATCATCAGAAATAAGTATGATCAGCAGCTCCCAAGAGACAATGAAAGTGGAGAAAATAGACTCTGGAATAGGTGGAAGTCAAGAGGACAAATTTAATCTGAGTTTGGATCTGGTTGATGGGAACATTGGTGGCAGCAGCGAGAGCGAACTTAACACCCCTAGCTCGTCGTCCCAGGAACTCCTTGAACATTTCGATACCTTCGATTCTGTCTCATCCACAGGCCGATCGCAAATCCCCTCAGACAAATTGTGTGTTGTTTGTGCCGTCAATCCTAAGAACGGTGTATTCGTTCATGGGAACATCGTGCACATCTGTTGTTGTTACAAATGTGCTGTAAAGTTTGGAAGACTAATCACAAAAAGTGCCCCCTCTGTCAAAGAAAAGTCACTCAAGTCTTGAAAGCGTTTATACATAAAAAACTGTTCTATTATCACTGTTTGAGCTAGTTAGTAAGGTAACAATCTGTGGGTGTGAGATTGCACAACGCAGTGTAATTTTACACGGGAATTGTAAAAGTACCATAAGTCTGGTGTAATTTTATATATATTTTACAGTGGCATCTCTGCGAATTTCAACTTTTCAATCTCTACATTTCGAGACAACGATCTTCTATATAAACAAAGCTATACAGCACTTTGTAATTTTACACTTTTTTACTTGTAAAATTACACCATGTGTTACGTAATTTTACATTTAAATTATTTTGCAATTGAATTTTCGAAATGATGAAATTGGCCGTTGACAAATTGAAGTAAATTCTCTATGTTGAATTTTTGTATATATAAGCCACTTCCTGTACAATTGTTTCGTAAGAAATTCAACGAATTTGAATCTTAATATATAAAAAAAATGATGTTACAGAGCTGTTAAAGTTCAGTTTCATACGGCAGAGTATATTTTATTTTAAGAGAAACGTGTACATTGGAACTGATGAGAACTTATTTTTTCGAAATAACAGGTGTGCATTACAAATTGGTTATTTTACAAGTTAAATGATTAGATTATAAAAATGTGAATTCTACATTTTTGTTATATTTAACTGCTGATTTTGAGGTTCGAAAACAGATGGTTGGGTGTAACAAAAAATTTAAATTTTCATTCATGTACAAACTCGGGTGTGTGTCTGGTATCATTGTATAGATGAGCAGAAAATTATAACAGAAAGATTTAACAAATGTCAAATTTAATAAAAATTTTTCACATTTGTCAAGAGATTAATTTTCCCAGTCATTCAACGTTTTATTTTGTATCATTTATTAAATCAAGACCTGCAACTTTTTAAAATAGTCTCTTTTTTTAAATAATTTTAAACTGCTAATAAGTATAAAATATTTTTAAAACGAATATTGAGAAATTATTTAAAAAAAGAATATTAACAATTTATTACAAAAGTAGTCATAAAATATAGCATTTAGTATATTAATTATCAATTGAAAAATATAGTAGTTATTACTATACCACATATTCCACTTTAATATTAGAATACATTCGGATTTTATAAATCCGAATGTAGAATTAAAATAAACAATAATTTGAGGATATTCATAAACAAATTACATCGATAAAGACACTTATTGTGAATCAAATCAAAACAAAAGAATAAGATTTCAACAAAACTTGGAGCCTAATTTTATTGTTGTATTAACTTTATTTTACAATGGATTGCATGGTGATTGAAATTCAAGAATTCGATTCTGTATCAATAATGTTTTATATTCGTTTAATTAACTATCAACGTAACTCCAAGTGTGGCTTCAACAAGAGCACTACATAATTCGCTGGTGGCACTTCAATACAATTTTAGTGATGTTCGGCTTCTGG
Source organism: Trissolcus basalis (assembly GCA_025266255.1). Taxonomy (NCBI): domain Eukaryota; kingdom Metazoa; phylum Arthropoda; class Insecta; order Hymenoptera; family Scelionidae; genus Trissolcus; species Trissolcus basalis. The sequence goes on from JAAMPD010000816.1 coordinate 49,596, forward strand.
TTCGTCCACCTGGTCCTCGGGTTTATGAGGCCAAACCGTTGGTCTGTTGATAGCATCGATGGCATGCTCTGGATACATGTCATAAACATCCTCCATGGTCATTGCAGTGAATGGCAATAACGCATTGATTTCCTGTATCTTCTTTTTCGATTCTTCAATCTGCTGGTTAGAGAAGTCAATAAACGACTTGACTTCAGATTCCTAAAAAGAAAACAAAGTATTAAATTGATTCATTTTTTTTAATTTGTGACTGAAACCAGATAAACTTTCATTACAAATTTTACTATTTTTAAAAAATTTCTCATGACTTACTAATGCCTTAGTTTGGGCATCAACCTGATCCGAATAAGTGTCCTTCGGATAAGGAATAGACAGAGCTTCGTATTGTTTTTTGAAGTTGTCTACCATGCCAGAGACCTTGATTTGTTTTTGATAGAAACTCCAGTCAATGGCTGGGGATTGTTCGGGATATTCTTGAACCCTAAAAAATAATTTCAACATTACCAATGTTATTATTCCATTTATTTAAATAACCTCTCAAGTTAAAGAATTTTGCAACTGTAAAACTTCCATTAAAAAATGAAAACAGAAACCTTGCATGAGGATTTATAAACATTCCATCTGATAAACAAATAACGAAAAATAAAAAAAATTAAATACAAATGAATGGAACTGAATTATATAATCAGACTTTGTCATATCAGGGATGTTGATTGTTTTGGGGTTATACTCACTTTCGGAGTTGCAAGTCGAATTTAGATTTGAATGCCATGTAGAGGGCTTTGTCCTGGGAATGGAGCCTTTCGGCGATCCCGGACCAGTCGACGGCCTTGAGAGCCCTTCGGGTAGCCATGATTAACTTTTAAATAGCAAACTTATATTCATCAACTCCGAAATCCCAGTACTTAGCCTTGTTGCGTGTGTCACACAAGAAATCGAACCAATTTGAAGCACAGCAGCAGACGCGCATGCGCACAGTGCTGTACCTATTATAGTTATATGAAAGTCCAATTTTTAAATAAAAAATAAAATTTAAATCCGAATTATAACTTGTTCAACAATAATAAAAATATCTTAAAATGTATTTAAAATAACTGAGAAACAACATTTTGTTAGAGAAAAAAAATTTCATTCAAAAAGTATTATTTGTGTTTTGTTTGTTATTATGTTTTAAAGGTCAAGTGTTTTTGTTGTTTTTAACAGGTAAGTTTGGATTATTTTTCGTTAGATAAAATGTTAAAGGATTGTTAAAATGAGTGGATATAGATATGAAACGTGAGGCAGAAATTTGAGTTGGTCGCGGCGGGCAGTTTTTAGCATATGATGAGCGCTGACGGCGCTCTCTGTGCACAGCACCCGCTCTGAGCAAGATGGCAGCCACGTTGGGACGAATTTGTCGATCGAACTTGCTTAAAACAAACAATTTATCGTCCATCAATCAGGTATGTTGAATGTCATGAGTCGACAAATTGAGAGCCGAACTCGAGAGTGATGCTGGTGCAGAAGCTTTTGTTCCCTTGTTTCATTTTTGGCCGTCTTTTCAGCCTCTCGTGTGTCCGGAGCAATGTTCACTGCCAATCCATCGGCTGCTCTGACACCTAATAATTTTTCATTTTCGTTTTCCTCGTTGGACGGGGCACAGGCCCTTTTGCCCAACTTGGTCAAATAATTAGCTGTTTGCTGTCAACTTACTCATTATCGTGCAATGCGCGAACATAACGTCATTACATAATGCATGCGCCGCGCGCTGTTAGCCTAGTATTTTCAAAAACCCATCAGACGCGACACCGTTGACATGACCAGGCTCATTATTTGACCGAAAACCATGCCTTGCAGCTTTGTTGTTTTCCCATTTTCATAACTGAACCAGTGTTGACATTTGATTTCGGTCTGCTGGATTTTCGCCATCAGAGAAATCTTTGTAACATCTAAAATTCAAGATTCCGTTCCCCCTAATCAGATCTTTCTGAATATAAACACTGTTTTCTTACTAATGTCAATGATAACAAACAATTTACAAAATATTTGGCTTCTTTGTTCATCTTTGTTATCTAAACAAAGTTATGTAAGGTTTGGTACACATTTTGACAACAAAAAAATGGAGCAAGTTCAAATTTTGAATGAAACACTAAGTGTTCTGGAACGAGAAGAATTGTTTATTGTTAAAATTTCTGAAATTTAAATTAATTGATTCTTTTTTTTGCAGTCTTACAATTTTTCCACTTCGAGGGTATTCACCAGAGGTGAAAAAGTGGTACGTTTAAGAAAATATATTATATTGAAAATGACCGTCCCTTTTCCTGAAATTCCTTTGCATGCCTAACACCACGACCCTGACAACCTTGTAAGTTAATAAAGATAATAAAATGAATAAGAAAATGTCAACTGAATGAAAATATTAGTAATAATAAATTAAAATGTCAGTTTTTAAGAAAAGGTTCATTTTTTTTGCAGCTAGCAACATGTCTAGGTATAACAGCCGGGGGCCTAGGGGCTCTAGTATATGCATTAGAAAATTCATTAAAAGCATCGGATTTACAAGCACACCCCCCTAAATTTGGTTGGGATTTCAATGGGTTGTTCAATTCCTTGGATCATGCAAGGTAATTTAGTTACTTCGATACTATTTCATAATATTACGACATTCTCATGGTTTTTGATGATTTTTATGTTTTTATTGATTTACATCGTTTATTTCATTCAAAAAATTTGTTTAAATGTTGTATGGTATTGTTTTTGCAGTATGCGAAGAGGATGGGACGTGTACAAAAATGTATGTTCCGCCTGTCACAGTTTAAGATATGTGGCCTATCGTCATCTTGTTAACAACACTCACACCGAGGCGGAAGCTAAAGCCCTTGCTGAGGAAGTTCAAGTAAAGCAAAATTATAAAAAATATCTATATAAATTGAAACTGATCTTTTGTTTTTGCAATTGGAATTTTTATTGAAAAATAGCTTTTATATTTATCTTACGTTGAATCTTCAAATATTTTTGTTTCTAATTTGTTCACTTATTAAGAAACTTTAAAATGACATAAGACTCGTAAATTTTGTATGTAAAGTAAGAGACAAGAAGTACGAAAGTAATGTGTAATTTTTGTAGATTCAAGATGGACCGAACGATCAAGGAGAGATGTTCATGCGTCCTGGTAAATTAAGCGATTATGTGCCATCGCCCTATCCTAACGAAGAAGCCGCTAGAGCAGCGAACAATGGTGCTTACCCACCTGACTTGACATTTATACTCAACGGGCGACATGGCGGTGAGGTATGTACTCTCAATAAAAAATTAAATTGTTATAATATAGACTGTTGTACTTCATTGGTTAAAAATTGTAAAAACTTGAATATTTTATTGTTCCTTTTCAGGACTACATCTTCTCGCTCTTGACCGGTTACTGTGATGCTCCAGCGGGTGTTCATTTGATGGAAGGTCAAAATTTCAATCCGTACTTCCCAGGTGGTGCTATTGGCATGGCACAAGTAAGTATTTGAACATCCAACCAAGTTTAAATTGAACCACATGCAAATTTAATCTTACTGTTGATTTTTGTTAGGTCATTTATGATGAAGTATTAGAATACGAGGATGGAACACCAGCAACCGCTTCACAAATAGCCAAAGACATCACCACATTCCTCATGTGGACTTCTAACTTCGAGCACGACACGAGAAAGTTATATACTATCAAGGTAACGATACCTGTTTTATGCTAAATATTTGAATAGAATTTAAATATTTGAATTGATTTAATCAAAATTAATCAAACCAATTAACCATTAATCAAAATATTTTGTTTGTTCTCAGGCTATTGGTATTTTCGCTCTTACCACTACAATTATCTGGGTGATGAAGAAACAAAAATGGGCTGGCGTGAAGACCATGAAGATAGCATTTGCGCCGAAAAAGAAGTAGTTGGTCGCGGCTGGTTCAAGTCAATACTGAAAGCTAGAGATCCGGTCGTGGGACGTAGTTATTTAATTTAAAAAAGAAAATGCAATTCAGAACATCGGCAGAGTTCACCGTTTACCCTGGCATATTATTGTGAATTTGAATGACCTCGTTGATTACGGTATCGATTGAGGCAAGCTCGATCGTGCAATTACCCTGCGAATATCATTTGATAAATACGAGAATTCACAGTGAACTGTATATATAACTACCACGCGAGTGACCTCAAGCAATGGCATCGTCTTTACTGAGAATTAAACAAGTTACACAAAACAAATCTTGTCTCCTTTTCTTGGCATTCCTTATCATGCAAACAAAAGCACTCATATTTTTTTTCAAAGTTTTCAATAATTTATTCGATTATACTTTGTCCATTTTCTTTTTTTTTAAATCTAGAATGTAACATAAAACTGAATCTCGCATAATTGCGCCGCACCAAAAATCATTCGCAGCACATTGAATATCGGACACGCTACTTTCTCCTGGTCAAAAATTGATAGTGCTTTCTCGTGAAAGAACAAGGAGATAATAAACAATTGTCACGTCTAAATTGCTATGCGATTTCAAGCAGCAAATTGATTAAAACATTATGAACGTTGATCTGACCCGTTACATCTCGAGAAAACAACATCAAGCTTGAGACAGAAGAGAGGTAACAACATTCGATTTCAAAATAAAGAAAAAAAAGTTGCACAAAGTCAAAATATAACCCGACAAGATCCGATATTCATCTTAAAATAATGTCGAAGGCATTAAATTGCATTATTATTATTTTCTTTTTGTTTTCATCTTCTTTACACAGTCACGCGATCTTAGCTTCGTAATCGGAATGAAAATGATAGCTTTTTATCCGCGCCGAACACAAGTTTCATTTGTTTCTTCATTTTTTGTTTTGTTTGGTTTTCATTTTTTTTTCTTTTGCACTTTCTCGTTGGTGTCGAGTTGAAACAGTCCCTGCAAGGCTGGCCGAAAGTATTTTGAACGTTTTTACGAAGCCCTTAGTCCGTAATTTGTTAGATAGTAATAGTACTGCTGTTATCATTTTATTGCGAAAAGGAAGAATGGCTTTGTTTTACGCGTTGCGGGTAAGATTGCTAAAAAGTGCTGCCCTCAGGCGGTTGGGACAGTTTCATGTTTTCTTTTAATGTCATCAGACGACGCAGTTCCTGTAAGACTGTCTTGATTGTGTATTCACGTTGCCACTTTGCTAGCACTGGCACACTGCGATTATCAACCTGCAGAAAAAGTAAACAAACAAATTGTTTTATCTAACATGAAAACATCAATCGATGCATAATTACAATCCAATACTTACCGCGCCGGTTGTGCTGTTGATGCAATTCATATTAATTCTGCTCAAAAATCTAACACTAGGAGCATCATCGGGGTACCGTTGACCGCAATCAATTTTCAAACTGTACATTCGATTTTCGTAAGGTGTCTAAAATGAAAATTCATAATTTTATTAAATATACATGGAGAGAAGTGGGTGTGAAAAATTGAGTAGTTGAATTTGTTTATGCTTACCCTAGGTGGTCCTATAATCATACCAGTCCAATGAGTGAGAGTCATGTCGTCGTCATTTTCTAAACCCCAACTTATAGTGCCATCGCCTACTCCTTTCTGGCCTTGTTCCAGTTCCTCAAGTAAACGAAAGTTTCTAGGGACAACTGAAAACATTAAAACATTAATTTTCATTTCAGTTGTAAACAAATGAAATTGTTTTATTTTTCCCAATGCAAACTCTAACAATTAGCAATTGAAAGATGTTTCGTTGAGCTCGGACATACACACCCAATTGTTTTTGTCATGTTTTGTGGGGAGGGAGGGGGGAGGGCACATATCGAATTTGGGGACAAAAAATGTCTAACAAAGGAGAAATGAATGGGCTAAATTTGTCGATAGACTTTTTTTTGCAAACGAGCATGTGGCAAACTGTCAGTTGAGGTTAAATTGGCTCGACGTTGACAAACGAGGTTAGGTGTCAATGGAGGTATACAATGGGCGTTAAAAGTTGGACCGATACCGATGTTTGCGTGTAAAAAGCTCGGTGAGATCGGCGGGGGAGAATTGCTGTGAGATCGTTCTTACCAACACCGGTCGCAGGGACCGCCATGATAATCGCGCGACTGCTGCTTTATGCCGATTTGTAAGAAAAATACGCCGGGCCGCTGGGCTTGGTTGCGAGCGCCGGTCTGCTAAATCACATAACACGTTCCACGCGCAGACTGAAGATCAGATATTTATCATCGAAAAATGTGCTCAATTTGCGAGCCCTCCGAACGAACCGAATCAAGCCGAATTTGTTTCACGAGATGGCAGAGAGTGGCGCACAGAGGTCTCCAACTCTCCATTGTTATAGATGGTTAGTACAAGGGGATGACCGCTGCAAACTACCGGCGCTAATGCTGGTGTTTGAACATGAATCTTAATCAATTTACAGGAAAACTACAAATTCAAAATTCAAGAAACAGTTATATCGATTATAATAGGTGAGTTAAAAACAAATACAAGCATGAATAAGTGAAAACGATCAAAGTCAAAAATTAACATCCATTGTTGTAAAAATAAATGGGCGGGTGATAAACGCACATTGTAAAAACAAACACGAAGCGTAATGACAATTGGAAATAGACACAGTAAAATCAAACACAGTGAAAAATGAACATACTGTAATAAACATATTTTGTAAAAACAAACACAGTGTAATTTCAACCATTAATTTAAGCTAAAAAATGTTTACCAAAAATTAATATTAACTGTAAAAACAAACACAGTAATCGATAATTTAAAATGGCCGCTACTGCCAACGTTAAAAATATAGCAATACAAATTGAACGTCACCACTTGCATAAAATTTTATCGTAACCATAAAAATGGAAAAGTGGAAAAAAATTATTATACTAGTTCATAAAATACATAAGAATAATTCAAATTGAAAAATTATCACATTGTGAAATATTGTTTTCATTTCTATATATTTTGTTAATTATTATTTCAGCGATGAAACGATAAAATGTTGTACTCAAATATTTTAAACATTTTATACAACATTCATTTCGCTCATAAATGACGAAGAAATTTGCATTCGCGTCTATACTTTGGTATGGTGTCCGAACATCACGAATAATTCTACAGTTTTCTGCAAAATAATAGAATTCACCAATTATTTTTCTCACCCGAAGTTTTTTGTTAAAATAAAACTTCATTTTACCACCAAAGTAAAATAAAATAAAATGAATAATAACAAAATATGGTCATAGCGTTTTCTAGATATCGTACAATGTTAATCTTATTTTATTTAACATTCATCGGTAAAACGTTCTCTACCTTACCTACCGCCGTTTATTACCGAAACAGAATACGATTCCTTCTCATGGAACCACATGAAATTATCATAAATCATCACAATCTCATTATTTTT
>JAAMPD010000817.1:0-35675 GCA_025266255.1 Trissolcus basalis
TTTCACAAAAAATTAAACGAAAAATTTTCATTTTTATTAACAATTTATTGTTAATACAATTAATTAAAAGGAGGGGGAAAGTTGATTTAATCTAAAGGAACCAAACTGAATCTTGACTATTTTTTTTAAGAATTTTTTTTTAAAATAATAAAAGACTGGAAATTTTGCAATACTTTCAAAAACTTATACAGAAAAATGATTGTCATATTTTTAATATTACTTTTTAATACAATTTTTAAAAAAGGAGGGGGAAATTGATGTAAAAAAATGAACTGAATTTTGACTATTCAATTCAAGCATTTTTTCAATAACAATATTAATAAATTAAAAAAAAATAAACATTTTTTCTCATATATAAAAAAGGTAGTGGAAAGGATGAAATAAAGAAATGGAACTGAATCTTGGCCTAGTCAAACTTGACCCAAAAATTAAAATTGGTGACATAATCGCACTTTCAATTTCTATCGAACAAACAACCTGACAGATTTTCCAAGGGGGGTCCATTTTTTGGTCGTTAGAACGTGGTTCATTGCCGAGTTCCGGGTTACGTAACAGTCCCGTCTTTTAATACTCGTACAAAATTAACGAGAAATGTGAAAGTGGCGTGCGTTCGAAGCGTTCACGTGAGAGTAAGAAAGTGAGAGCAAATGCAAAGAACAAAATGAAGTGTTGCGCACACACGTGTTTGTTATTCATGCGGGCTTTTTGCCTTTTGTCCCCGTGATGCTGAAAGTGACAATAAAAGAAAAAGGAGTTCACATTCAAATTGCCGTGCTGAATTTTAATCCCGAAATTACTAAGCGCCCCGAAATTAGATTCAAATTTCTTTTAATTGGAGATTGTCTGCGTTCTGAGTATAATGTACTGGGCATAAATTAGCCAGCGAGTTGCTGGCCGCAGTTTGCGTTCTGTCGGAATGGCACTTGGGTTTTAGACAAAACTATAATATCGATGCAAGATCTATACCTACGCAACGTATATTTAAATTTGAAATAACCTGGGTCAGCACGAGGTCAGCCAATCGAGTGCCTCGACAGCTGCCGGTTTTATCTTCGCTATCAATTTCTGTGATAGTTTTAATTGCTCGGTATGGAAAGTAAATCACCGTTTTTATCAGCCCAGATGAAAATTCATTCCATAAGATATCACTGAGAAAGTTCTAACATTTGTGAAACAATAATTTCTATTTCTTCATTTCTTTCCTTTTTTCATTTCCATTTTCATTTAATTTGTTCAAATTATTTCTTACATAAGTTGTTCATTTTTCTATTTGTTTTCAGTTTTGTTTTTTTAATTGTATCATTTCTTTGTATTAAATTTTGTAAAAAATTAAATTGAGAATTAAATTAGAGACGTAAAAAATTGGAATGAAGAAATTGTAATGAAATATTTGTTGGACCAAATAAGAATGGCTAGTGCGTTTTGAAGGGGTAAAAAATATAGCAGACTAAATATTGAGTATAAACCTGGCAGGTTCTCTGATCCGTGGGAGTTAATAGTGTAGAGGATAAGCTCGCAGTCGAACCTGGAGCCACTTAACATAAGCCGTTATAATCCGACGAGCTGGATAAGCGGATTCGTATGGAAACATCGCGATGATACCGTCCAAACTAACGCAATTCGTCGCGGTATAAATTCGAATTTTCCACGGTAAAATAAATATGTCAACGGGGAGTTAATTTATCAACGAAAAATAAAAAGGAGCCCCGCAATTAGTATCTTACGTTAAACTCTGTAATCGAGTTAATTTTTTTTTTTAGGCGCCCGCATTTTTTTTTCTTGTCGTCACACTGCGACTCATGCGACTATTTACATGCTAATTTATCTCTCCTGATATCATCTTATCATTCTCGAAAAAAAAGAAAACATCTTCATATTTAATAAGATTTGGTAAGTTTCAAAATCTTATCTCATCATTTGAATTCGTAGATAAGGCCAAAAAAAGATTCGGCCACAAAAGCGGAGAATTCAAAAGTCTGGTTCCGTCCAAAATATTTTCGGCACAATTTTCACAGGCTCCTTTTTGACAGACACGGCACCGAGCATCAACGCAAAGTTCAAATTTAGATCGGTTCCTGAGCGCCTCTCCTTGACGTATATAGCCTCTTCTAATATTTTCGCCAGCGCGGGTAATATACTTGCACTCGTAATACTGCCTCATTGTTCATACCGCAGTGCATCAGCCGACTTTTACGGTCGCAAAAATTTCTGCAAAAGAAAACCAAAAATTATACCCTCAAACAAAAATACAACATTCCAATTCAAAGAATAACAACATTATATTTATGATTATAAAATTAATGATTACATTTCAAACCTACATCAATGAAGTCAACGAAATTAAAGGAATTAGTCAATTATAAAAAATACAACTTCAAAAATTAGAAAATCAAAAGTTGGAAAAATTGGAAGTTGGGAAATTTTAGAGGGAAAAAATGGTTGTTAGTAGAGTATGTTCCAATTTGTAACGAGTTGTAAAATGGACGAACAATTATCGGGGGGGACAACATCTTGAAATGATTTTTTCGGTAAGAGAAGAATCCAGGGAATGCACGTTTGACAGAAAACTCCGGGTCTGGTTGACATCTGTAACTTGTCTTGGCAGATATGACACACCTATCGAAGTTAAAAAGAGGCGACCAAGTGTCCAGCAGATGTACCAGCAGTGCGTGTGCGTGCGATGTTATGGGAAAGAAATAAACACCAAAGAGGAGAAAAAAAGACAAAGATGGAGCGACGCCAGGAGTGAAATAGAAAAAGCGCCAGGGTAAAAAATGGTGTGCCCAAGGGGCCTCCGTCACGTTTTGCACTTTGCCGTGCGCACAAGAAGGAGGAACGAGAATAGAAAGAGGGATAACAAGAAAACACTGAAATTATCACACGCGGAGCTTTCGAGTGGTTTCTTCGGTTTTTTTGCTCGCTAAACGACGCGTTCAGGCGCGTAATTAAAATTAGACCCCACCCGCAAAAATGATATAAAAAGGGAATCTTTATTCAAATCCCTGTTCCAATGTATCAAAATTAATCCCTTTTTTAATTCCAAATTGTATCACCCAATGAATCAGCAGACCTTTTTTTTAATTGAATTTTATTAGTAAACAAAATAATTAAGACAAACAATTTTTCTTTCTGAAATTAAAGCGTTGGATCTGATAAGAATAAAAATTACACTCAAAGGATGTATTTTTTTTTTTCAAAATGAATTATTACATCTGAAGGATTTTTTTGTTACTGAGCAAATTCAATCAAACGTAATCGCTGTAACCGCTTATCGATATCTAATCGCGAAAAATACGAGAAGTCATTGTGTAAGATGCGATCTGCCAACAGGAAACTCGTGTTTAATTTGACGGAATGATAATAAAGTTTTTACAACACGTACTCGAGCACATTCGTTCATTATTTTCTGTAATCACGCCATTAATGCGTAAAGATAAACAAATAATCGACGAATCAACATTGGAAGTAATCTTCAATTTTTTTTATCGGTTTTGTTATTTCGCTGTCAAAAACTGTGTTCGACTTTTGTTGACTACAACTCGAATGATATCCTATAATTTTGTATTTCCTTGATTTTTCTTTTTTTTTATTTTGTTATTTTTTTTTCTCCGGATGGATGGATTATTACCAATCAAAGGTCGAAAATGAGTCTGCGATTCCGAGATTGTTTCTAAGTCGGCCCTAAATGGCGTTTCATTCTCAGCGAGTTGCTTTAGAAATGCGACACATTCCTTTTTCTTTTCGACAAAACTCGCTCGAAACTCCTTATGTAGAACCAACGGGTATTTTAACTCAATGTCCCAATCCGAGTGAAAAATAATCGACAGCCACATTCAATTCTTTTAAGGAAACAAAAACAATTTCGAATAATTGCATTAGAAACCACGTTTCCTCGTTGTTTAATTACAAACTTACAAAAATTCGCTAATTAATTCCCCAAGTATGGCATTTGCATTCTACAAATTGTCTACGACTTGTTTTGTTTAATTTTTTTTATCTCACATATATTTTTCTCTTTCGTTATTTTCATTTGAATGTATTATTTTTGTAAAATTTTTCTTGAATGGGCAAAAGTTTCAATTAAGTAATTTTCAATTTCCAATCGAGCTGACTATATATTTTCCATGATAATTGGGGTTTCCTCGAGCTATGCAAATAACAGCACTGGCACATTTCGTTAATTACACACATTTCACCGTGCGCAAACGTCAGTTCGATTTAATTCCTTTAATTGAAACTCATACGGGGACTCATGAATCGTAATTGTCCAAGCAAAGGAAAAAAAAGCAGCCCAGCTCGTTCATTTATCACCATTCCGTGAATGAAATGTTTCATTTCTTCCAGAATCCTTTCCCTTTTGATTGACACTTGTCGTACTTGGAGGAAACGCGAGGGAAAGCAGGAAGGAGTCGCAGATTAAGGAAATCAACTGCTCCAATCGATCTGGAAAAAAGTACAAGATTAATGAAAAAGAAAAACCATTTGATGAAAAGTAACAAGAAATGCATTAGAAAGAGAAAACAAAAAAAGCAAAACAAACAAGTAGCAAGAAAGAAATGAAAAAAGAAGAAAAGTCGAAGACAATATAAAAAACAGATGACCAAACAAAAGTTTGTAAAAGATGTCTCAATTTGGAACGTTTTATTTTATTTGGTTGTTATTTCTTTTTGTACATCACATTTGCTTTTTATGTTAGACTGATTAATAGTGTTAAAAAATTGCTCGAGCAATTTGTGAGAATGACTTTTGAATGTCGCAATGTGAAAAATGAAATTGTTCATGAGTAAAAGTGTGAACCTCGCTCAATCTCCGCGTTACGAAATCGTGCATGATTTGATGAAAGAAAGTGAAATGCGTGAAGATGTTTGTTTGACATCAGTCGGCCAGTTGTGGTCTCAACGGATGAAACGTTCTGAAACAACATTTGTAAAAATTTTTCAGGAGGGAAAAAAATTGGACAAGTCCAGAAAAATTCATCTATTTTATGACCTGGCTGAAAAACAACAGGTCAAACGGATTGAACTTTTTTACCCAAAACAATCTAGAATTATCGCTTTTTTATAGCCTTAATCATTTCTCGAAAAATGTATTTCAAAAATCCAATTTCGTACCTCAGAAAAGATCAACGAGAAAAAAATTTTTTTTGGGATTTCCATTTTTTGTTCTCATTGGAAATTTGTTATTTTTTGATAAAAAATCAGGGTTCTGGCAAAAAGACCTTTGCAGATTACATAATCTACGTTGTCAAATGTGGAAAATGGAAAATCATTTTCCAGAAACTTTCATAGGTTGTGCAGCCGAAAATGGTCGTTTTCATCATTCAATTCTTAACCTCTGGCGCATCCTGGGACATGTTTCCAACACATGTAAGACTTTCTCGGTACCCGCAGACTCGCACGTTCACTTTTGATTAAAGTCGTCGGGCTCTTAATATTCCATGATCGCAATGCCTGACTCTCCCAGCTGTTGCGTCGAGGAAGCTGTATATTTTTCTTCAATCGCTTTCCTCTCCGGGAAAGACGATAATGGAAAGCAACCAGAATCTACTCAGAAGTACTAATGATCCTTTGTTCAGATGAATCAAAGTCGGCAGGAATATATGAGCTTTTCTAAAATGGAAGAAAAATTTATTAGACAAATGTAATATTAATATTAATAGGATTACATTGAATGAACAATTTATTAAATTAAGAAAAAAATGATAACCTATTTTGAAATTGAAATAATGAATTGTAAGATTAGTTTGAACTCGAGTTTTTAATATTGTTTTTAAAAATAATAACAAGAATTATAATAATGATGATGATGATTTAATAATGATCAAATAACGATATACAAAGTTATATTTCTATAATGATAACGATTAACCAATTGCCGAAACTTTTTTTATTTACTGAAAAACACTGGTCAAGTGGCGCTGGTGTATCAAAACAAATATGGCGACCTCAGAAATGCGAGCGATAAGGTTTTTTGTATTCAACTAACAGTTAATGAGCAATAATTGATAAATAATTATTCACTGATAACATTTTAATTGAAATTTCGTGAATCATCATCGGTGGTCGAAAAATCATTATTGTCACATTCGTAATCTCGGTAAAAAAAAATAGTTCAAGTGACAGCTGCCAGAGTTCGCGTGGTAAATATAACCTAAAAACTGTTTTTCATTCGGCGTTAATTTTTCTTCTTTTTTTATATTGGTCCGTCCATTCACTTTTGAAACAAATGAAAAAACAAAAAATATTTGTCAAAATCTAAAATAAAGTTTTTTTTTTTTTTTTGGGTTAACCTGAAACGGACGTTCACTTTCAGATTTATTTTAGGCTGGATAAAAAAATCACTTTTAGGCAGCACAGATCATAGCGCTTCGATAACCCAAGTTCAGGTTTCGGTTAATTAAGGGTGCGAGATTCTCACGGCATACGGGCGTTCCGATGGGGGTGTCGTTATGCTCGAAACAGATTCCCGAGTATGAATGACTAATCGGAATCAATTTTCGTGATGGAGGCCCGAGATGCGGGCGACTTTCGGCAGCCAGTCGAGTGGCCCATATGAGCCATATGTTCCGGACATTATGTCGTCATTAACTGGTTATTCGAGAGGTGCATTGTCAACTTTGACTTTTGGGGATTAGAAGCGCACTCACAGTTCCAAAACGAATTCGATGACGGGCGGTAAATCAAACATCTCACTTTCTGTTGACTCTTCCTCCGCTCCTGACCTTTTTACCTCTTTCGATTTCAAAAACAACTCCCCAGGTTGGGATTTTTCGTTAAAATAATATAATCATCGGGCAGTGCACATTTTTATTTCACAATTCGCACTGAGTCGAGGCATAGGACGTTCGCTCGAGTGGAGGTCAGCTGCAGAATTATGGGTTGTCGGCTTGGATATGAAAATAGACTCCTGATCGCTCCGGGAGTTGTTCAAAAATTATCCTCTTTATCATAAACTTGCCGGAAGTATTGTTTTGATTTATAAAACGAGCAAAAAATCTTAATTTCAAAGTCTCCAAGATCGACCTACCTTCAAATAAATAATCTAAAAATATATAAAAAGAAACAAAACTTAAGAGGATTTATGATAATAACAATGTTGAACGAATCTTTTGTTTACAAAATACCAAACGTTCCTTTTTGTTAATCCTCGTTGTCCTTTCGAAATCGTTTGTTTACATTTCGCGAACAACCTTTTGTTTACGAAATATTCAAAGTTCAATTTTCTTTGCCCTCGTTGACCTTCACGATTCTATTTTTTTTTATTTACAATTGGTTCACGTTTGTTGCATTTAGTTTCTTTTTTTTTCTTTCGCCCTGTCAGATCCTTCACCTGTAATAAAAATAAGAAACCACCTGATGGAGCATTAAACTTTGATCAACTCCTTTTCCAGCCAAATCATCGATCCACCCGCGAGGGCTGACATTCTGAAACAAACAATGGCGCGCCAACGGTGCATCGTTTTGTACAAAACGAAACACTTCATTGCGACATTAGCCGTCAAACAATCAAATTTCTAACGGCACCGTGAGCTCTTACGTCACGAAGAATAATATAACTGTTTTTTTTATTTCTTCCCCTTGTGGATTTTGAATGAAAATCATCAAATCATCAGCAAAAGTGGAGGATCTGACCTTTGACCTTTACGGATCGACTTTTTTCTCGCTCAAATTGTTTCGACAAGAGTGAATGTTTTTACAAATGAAAAAATTGTACATTTTTTCATTTATTTAATTTTTCTTCATTGTTATTCGAAATATATAATCGTTTTTTTGTTTTAATTTGATTTCAAAGTGTTATTATTTTTGTTATCCTGATTTTGGAGAAATAAATGAATTGAATTATGAGAAAAAGGTATAAAAATTGCGGGGAAAAAATGTGAATTTAAAATTTCGTTTGAGAGGCATTGAAAGTGCTACCATGTGATATTTAGCAACCGATGCAGGCAGAGTAACAATAATGGCAACTCGACAATTACTACATTTAGGAGTTACGGCGTTGCGATGCATGAATAGAGGCAAGTCTCCATTCATGCTGCGCCCTACCCAGTGCCGCTCGCTTAGAACTTGGCAACGACCAGCCACAGAGTTGCACTATGCCATCGCCGCAGTATAATACTGAGAAAGCAAAATGTTCCCCGCTTGTATTCTCCGTTCGTTTTTTTTTCTTCTTCTTGCCAGCGCGACATAATAATTGCTTTCATGACCACATCAACAAAACTGTTTTCATCCTATTTGCAATCAATTATTCAGTTTTCATTCAATCAATCTTACAAACATTTCAATGCAAACAAATGTTTACAATTTTGCAAAACAGTTCTATCGTTATTTACTGTTACTTTTGTTTGTACTTAATTGGTGATTGATTATTTCATTATTCAATGTTGAAATTGTATTTTTCTTCAAGATAATTATTATTTGTTAATTGTTTATTTTTAATGTGGATTAAAATTATGAACGATTTAAAAATAACTATCATAAAATGAGGTTTCCAAAATTGAAACACTCAAAAATTGAAAATTCAAATTTGAAAGGTTCAGAATGTAAAATTGAAATTTCCACTTGAAAATATATTTTAAAAAAATGGAATCATTTTAATAAATTCAAAATGCAAATTAAGATTGTGGACAATTTTCATAAAAACGAGCGTGTTGAATTTACAAAAAATGTTAATTAAAGACAAAATTGTGCGGTAATTGTGAAATGACTTTGAGCAAGGGGGTAAAAAAAGAGTGATAATTAAGTAGACACATGAATATTATCAGAAAAAGTGTCTATCTGGTCAAGTTCCGGTTTTGTCCAATCTTATCATATTAATGACAGGTTTCCTCGAGGGCCTGTGAAAAAAAAAGAATATATACTAAATACGACTCGGGTTCTGCCTGGGAAGTCGTTTCTTTCGGATATCAATTTCAGCTGAGACCGTTTTTTGTTTTGTAAACTCGTAAAAAGGTGTTCGGTGTCTCTCGTGCAGGAATGCAAATCTCAAATAGGTCTTTCTCGCAAAACCAATTTTCAGCAAAAATCTCATTTTCGAGTCGACAAAAGTTTCCGTCCCCGATGGGATGCCTGAAGTAAATCATCGTGGTATCTTAATGTGATTAACATTTCCTTGGCAAACTAACGCTAAGAGCCTTCCCTTCGGGCCTCCACGAACGAATCAAACAATATTTTAATGCGAGCCACATGGTGTTTCGGGCCAACTCTTGGGACCGTTCTTACGTCATCCTCTACCTGATACCTGAAACGAAAAGAAAAAGATCATTACAATAAACCATTTTCAAAGCAATTCTTTTCCATTTCGCTTCCAACTCCAATTGTTTTTCCCTGCCGAGTGATTTTCAATCGAATACGATTTGCAACTCTCATTCTCACGTTTCTCCGTTTCTCTTCATTATGTGCAAATAAAATTAAAAAAATTGCTCAAGCCAATAATGAAAGCTGACCGAATGTGCCTGCGATAAATCATGACCGGCCGAGCAGTGTTATTTTCCTACTCGCATGTAAATAGAAACGATCCAACCGAAACAAAACAGCGATGATCTTCGATCGACGAAGAACTAGCCATTTTATGAACGTTCTACAAATTATCCTAAATATAAATGCTTTCATTTTAAGTATTTTCAACATTTTACACTCGCCAGATTAAAATAATGAGATTAAATTTTTTTTGAATAGTTCTACTATTAAATACTTTACGGATACAATTTACTAATACGATTTTCGGATTAATAAATTGGAATTTATACAATATTGAAAACAATAGTAAGACAAAAGTTTAAGGATTGTAAAATTGGAATCTAATAAATAGGTGAATTTCAGGTATAAATGATAACAGGGTTTAAATTTTG
This sequence comes from Trissolcus basalis, assembly GCA_025266255.1. Classification (NCBI taxonomy): domain Eukaryota; kingdom Metazoa; phylum Arthropoda; class Insecta; order Hymenoptera; family Scelionidae; genus Trissolcus; species Trissolcus basalis. The sequence continues at coordinate 9,848 of JAAMPD010000817.1, forward strand.
TATAGTTTAAAATATTTTATGAATTTTAAAATAAGGAAATTATCCTTTTGAATTGGAAAATTGTTGGCAATTTAAAGCGTGGAGAAATTTCATTTTCAAATTTCAAAGATTAAAATGTCTAATTAAGTCAATTCAAAATGTTAATTGGCATTTACCTTGGAAAATTATTCTTATTATTTTAAAATTCCCAAGTGGGTAATTGAAAAATTGAAACAAATGTTTAATCTCGGACAAAGAATTTGAAAAGGGAAAATCATAAAATGGTGAACAATGGAATAATAAAATAATAAACGTTTTATGTCATCGGCTATAAAATAAATCCCGAACTGCCGGCACTCGAACACGTTTCATAAATTGTCCGATGCCTCGGAGCAAATTAAAAATCCGCCAAAAAGATTGACCAGCCTGGTTGAATTGACAATAACTGTAAACAATTCAGAAAGGCGTTGAAAATTCAAAGTCGTAAATGGTATATGATAAGAGCTTGTATTTTCGTTTTCCCTTCGAGTGTATATTTTGATTCCAAAATTGGAATTCGTAATGACTCCAATAACAATGGGATTAAATAACGAAAGGCATGACGAATTCTCTGCCATTTCAAATATCGAACTACGGGAAATTCGATGTTCAGAACATTTAATCTTTTAATGGTTTATTACCCCTTTGTTTACCCTATTTTCGCATCCCATTTTGCTATTTCTGGTTAACAATTATTCAGAAAACAAATATAGATGGTATAAATCAGTTTTCTTTTTCCTTAATTTTTATTAAATAAAATAAAAAATTAAGCTCGTCATAAATGACGCTTTTTTGTCATTTTATGAGTTTTGGGAAACAGATTCATAAATTAGAAAAGAAAAATTGCACCGGAAGGGAATCAAATGAAACACGTGGTGATAAAGGAAATACGGTTTTCACATAAGACGAACAACTTTTTCTCCCATTCATAAAATTATACCAAAGGCATATAAATCTGAGTGGAAATGTGTTAGAAAAATGTGAAATATACAATTGAAGGGAATATTTCTCGAAGCTAATAAAGTGGTGAATTTGAAAATGTCGTTTTTTTCAGGCTTTCTAGAACTGAGATATTTTTAGGCAGGAAATTTATGCAACTTCAAAGCTCATTAACTCCAATTCCACATTGTGATTTGAAAAAATCACAACGTAACGTCAAGTCGGTACAAATTATTCTAATTTTTTTGTCTACTCTGTGCAATTAACATTCTTCAAATCCGATTATCATTCAATTTACTTTCGTCCCGTTCTTATGTTCGACGACAAAAAAAAGACCAAGTAAAAAGACAGAGTAAAAAGTTATTAACTAAAAATTCCTAGACGCCGAGAGACATTCTTTTTGTCATAATTTTTGTCTCTGAAATTTCATTTTCATCGTAATGTGTGATTTATATTTTGATCTCTGGAAGCCCCTCGAGGCAATTGATCAAAACTTATGTAAAAATATTGACTCAACTTTCATTCACTTTTTTTTACTCGTCATACCGAATCAAAAACAATGACATTAGACTAACTAATAACTCAATAATAGCGCAAGCTAAAAATAGTTGAGCGCGAGTGTCGCTCAGAAGTGAATCACAATGGTATAAGAAAAGTACCAAGCTTTTACAAGCGAGCGATTTGTCGGATGCACGTGTGTGCATTATGTGCATGTGTATTAAACAAACTGTCCTCTTCATGAAAGTGCAATTAGAAATCTCGTGATTTCAGAATTACAATCCCAATAAACTGAGATTGAAAAAAGATTATGAAATACAGATTCAAGATGTATTTATCTGTTAGACGCTAAAGTAATATCTAAAATAAGTTATAATTGAAATAAAAAGGAAATCATGTTTCTAATAAATTTCAGTAATTTAATTTATACTTATATATTATATATAAAATGAATTATATATTGAAAAAATAAATAAAGATATATATTGTGCACAATGTCTTGTTTTTTTTTTTTTTTCGAAGAAACGAAAGTTTTTCAATTTTTATAGTAGGTGGATATTTTTATATTTCATATATAAAACATATGTTATATGAAACCAAGATTTACTTATTTATTCGACACCAAAGTAAAAACTGAAATAAGTTTTGATGAAAATAAAACGAAACTCATTTTTCTGATAAATTTGATCAATTCGAATTTTATTTATTATAATATGAATTATATATTAAAAAAATAAAAAACATATATATTGATGTACGAAAATTCAAACATCCGTTGTTTTGGAAAAATGAAACTTTTCCCATTTTCACATAGTAAGTAGATATTATATATAAAACATATTTTACATGAAACCAAGATTTACTTATTTCTTAGACATCAAAATAAAATTTCAAATTTGTTATAATTAAAACAAAACAAAAGAGTCTCCATCTGACAACATTTCAATAAATTGGAATTGTTCAAATGTGTTTACTCTATACAAAATGAAATATACATTCGATTCTACGAAATTCAAACTCAAACCAAGTTCATTTTCCCAAATTTTCTATTAGGTAGATAAATAATCCATATAAAATTTATATTTCATTGTCAGCAGATGCAAACAATTGTTTATAATTCATACAGCGAAACAATACGAATTTCAATTGAAATGAAGCAAAACAAAGTTTGAGCTTAAGAGTAGGGAAAAAACCCAAGAATTATGATTATACCTGGGCTGAAAAACATGAAGGGAGAAGCATGATAATGAGACAATGGTTATCCGAAAATTTCCCGACGAGCTCAAGGGGATAACCCTTAAGCCCTAAGAAAAGCGACCCTGCCAATATTGTTTGACAAAAAATCCCCTCCGCTTGGGCGGCGTCTCGGGATTGGCCGGTCGGGATCGTGCCCCCTCCACCGCAGACCGAACGATAGCTTAGCACAAGGACCGTCACCGAGCCAGACAGTCAGTATGCTCTTGAGCGTCTAACGAGACAGTTGAAAACGTGGCGTTAATTCGAAAGAAACAATTTTCAAAGTTCAACTCGTCGCTCTGGCAATTTCATACGCAGAGGGAGACGCAATCGGAACAGAGTTGAGACTTGAGAAACGTTAAATATATAAGAGAAAATACAAACGATCAGATCAAGTTTTGCACAGTTGCGACACAAGTGGCCCGACAGTCGTTACGAGTGTTCGTCAGAGGTTTTCATTCGACGACGGTGTGCTTGTTATTTGTGCCGCGAAGGTGGAATTGCTGTAATCGTTTTGATTGCCGATAATCGTCGCAGTTCGCTGCCGCCGATTCGTTCTTTTTTTTTTCTTAAGTTTTGTGCATTTATGTACTGAGGAAACAATGTCTACGGCAGTAATGTCCAGTCCGATGTTTGATTGCGGCGAACTTCTTCTCAGAGTAAGTTTCAAACTTTTTTTTCCCTTTTCATCCCCCTTTTTAATTTCGTAAACAAACGATCAACTTTATTTATAATTTTTTCTCCTGTTTACACTTGTTTCAATTACACATCTCCTTAGGGACAAAAAAGACAATTGTAGGTTAGGTTTGAACTGATTTTAATTTCTGCTGTTATTATTTTATCTTTTTTTTTTTTTGTTCGTTTTCAACTTTATTTATCATTCGGAGACGAAACGATTTTTTCCATTGAACAACATTCCGTTCGAAATTTCACTCCCGCCGATTTCGATTCCCTACCGGTTTCAGACGACGAAATTGATTCGATTTCCCATTGCTGACTTCGATGTCAGCTCCAAATTGTCCGCTTAATTTCTATAAGCTCGCATTTTATTTTTCAACCGAGATAAACAATCGATCGCCTAACCTTAAAATCGGCAAGACTTTCATTAAATTTTAGCTTTTTTCTACCCCCACCCTTGGTCGGTTTCTTGATCGGATGTTTTTTGCGTCAATTTTGAGAGAACGAAAAGAAAAGCGATTGACGACTCTCACCTTTACAAAGCGACGGCGAGATACACTCTCCTTCGGTTTCTCTCCGATGGGTACGGTTTCACCGAGACGAAATTCGTCGTCCGAGAATTGTACGCGCGAAAAATTGAACGACCACGTGCTCCCCCGCACGGACAATCAATTGTCAAATGAAAAATTGGCGCCAAATCGACCACGCCACTTTTTGCCTCTTTTTTTATCCCCCGCTTTTGTTTATTTTCATTCTTTTTGTTTTGTTGTTTTTTCCAAATGTTTATATCTGTTTCAGTTTTTTTTTAATTTTAGATTTATTGTAACTTTTTCTTTGGTTTTGTTGTTTTGATGATTTTTCGGTTTTGTTTATTTTTGTTTGCGAGTCAAGTTGCAACTAAAAGAAAAACAGGTTGCGGTGAAAAACATTGCAAAAGCGTGGTTTCGAGGTTATGTAACTTGTCGCGATTATCGAAATGGGTTTTTTAATACCTTTGCAAAAGCGATTGGGAAATTGGTCGCTCGCACACGTGAGCGATTCAAAGACTTTTCATGACTCATTTTTCCCGCTTTGAATTCGCATTGTTTCAACGTTCCCTCTGTCCTTTTTCGTCTTTTGGTTTTGTTACACATTACTTGACAAAGCGAGACCCAAACATTGATCCCCTTTTGGGACCCCCTTTGTGACCATCTTTTGTCGAGTCGTGCTTTTCAATTTCCATTCGACATTCTATTTACTTTAAAATCTGCAAATAAAGTTGTAATTTAGTTACATTGCATTTTTTCTTTCTTTCAAAGTTCAAGTACAATTTTGAATAATCACTTTTTGAATTTTGATTTCAAAATTATTAGAAATTAGAGAAAAATTGGAATTTTGATGTTTGATAAAAATATCTTGGAAGGTTCTACAAAGTAAGAAATTTAAAATTGAATTTGACGATTTCAATTCGATCAAATATTTTGGATTTACTTTTCTCAAATTTCCAGTGCCAATGTGAAATTTGTGTTTGTTTTGAAAAGTTTCTGTGTTTATGAAAGGAGCTCCAAAAGTTGTATCCAAACACCGAAACCTGGACAAATTTCCGAATCAAAACTTTACGACCAAAAGTGAAATATAATCGGCCTATTTTAAATAAGTCCGATTATTCTTACAACATTTTCCAGATAGTTTTACATTTAATTTTGATATTTTTATCTACTAATCGAAACCAATCAGAGTTCAAATAAAGAAAAAAAAAAAAATACGATAATTATTATTTCACAAGGAAATCACGTTGGAATTATCTTTGAAAAGTAGATGTCAATATTTCCTTTGGCCGGAACGGCCAGTTTGTCTTTCGATTCACATTTCAACGATTTCGCACCGTTTTTGGAATCAAAAGTCTTACAGTTATCATAGAGTTTATCTCAACTTCTAAACGATAAGATATTTACAAATAAATGCATATTCCTTTTACAACACTTTTATATCTCCAGATTACTCAATCAAAAAATAGAAAAAAATAGTCGTTAAATACTCATTCAATATCGCTGATAACTCGAATAAAAACCTTCTAAATATAACAACAAGGACCTTTGAAACTTCGAGAAAAAAATTAACCAATCAAATTACAAACCTCAAAATAATGGTTTTTTTTTCCAAGAACATTAATAACGAAATCTAACCTCAATCAAACTTATGAATTTAATGTTCTGTTCGTTACATTTTCTTTTTTGTTTTGTTTTTTTTTCAAATTAATAAAAACTGATAAGAAAAAAAAAAAAGGAAAGGAACAAGTTGCTATAAGATTTTGGTTGCAAATTGGCAACACTGGGCTGTTTGCAAGCAGAACCTGTTGCTTGCGTCTCCCTTTGTGCGTCGGCACGAACGCGCAGACGTCGAATCTTTTGTGGGCTTCACGTTGCGCCTCGGCCGTTTTTCCCATAATCGTGAAAAGAAACCTGATGCGCGCACCAAGAATCGTTTCCTGCACCTTGCTCGTTACGAAAACACATCCGTCACGCGCACAAAGTGCGCCCGCCTTTTGTTCGCGCGCTTTCTGCGAACGCAAACACGGCCCCGGACTTATTTTTCGGGGATTACCGCGCACTTCTCATCTCCAAACAAACAATCTTCCCGTCTCCCACTTTCCCGCCATTTTCGTCCCGACTATTTTTCAACACCTCCAAGGTCACTATTGTTTTCATCGTTTATTCAAACCTCTCGCCACTTTCCCGCCATTTTCTACAACTGCAAATGTCAACCCAAGGTCAAGTTTGTTTATAATTAGCAACGCGGTTCTATTTTTGCCACGAGGGGTAGGTTTCCTCGAACGTAGAAAGATGAAACGTAAACAAACGAGGATAATTTTGTTATTGCTTGATTGTCGGTTGCGAAAAAAAAAAGAGAGAGAGAGAATACGAATTATGAATGTTATTTTCGGATACCGTTCCAGTTAATGAACAAAGGCCAATTTTCTAAGAGCAATTTGGACAGCGACTTCAAGGAAACTAGATTTCGTTCCCACAAAGAGCGATGATTTTAGACTTCCGTGAAAAAAGCGGACCGCCTCCCGAATTACATCGTTTTCGGTGAATGGACGTTGTATTTCGGGCCCACAGCTGTCCTCTTCTCTCCCCGCCCTCTCCCATCATCACGAAAAAAAGAAGAAAAAAAAAGAACTTCTCTTTTTTTTCTCAATTCCATTTTTTTCCCTTCCGAGATAAGAACGATCGCAAACGGAAAGTTACCGCTGGAAGAAAAAACGACGTCGCGTGAGATTATCGAGTCCGTAATTGCGAAGCACATTTTTTCCTCATGCCGATGTGTGACGCAAACAAAAATCCGTCCGAGGTGTTTTAGGTGTGCGCGACTTTTTTGTGTTTCCCCCTTTGGTTTTTCCTCTTTGTCTCTGAAAAATGGCGGCCGCCGTTGTTTTGCCTGTTGGAAGTCAGAGTTATTGGCATGAAACGTCTTCGGGAACAAAAGTTGCGAGGAAGCGTGTATGCCGAGACCCCGACGAAGGGTTAAATAACACCGTGCGTGTCTGCTTGAAACATTCGATGCGTGACAGCGCGTCCTGAGTCGCACACTTGCCCTTCAAAATAATACAAAAATTCAAGCTGAATTAAACATGAATAAAATGTAAAAGATGAAATTCAATGTAAATAAACAATTAGACGTAACCAAAAAACTAAAAACGGTGGAACAAAAAAATAGAGAGAGAAAAAGATATGTCTTCTTTTGTTTACAAAATTCAAACCGTCTGTTTTGTTCGTCCCCATTGACCTTCGTGTATTTTTTTTTTTTCTATTTTAATAGTTGTTACTTTTTTGTTCTTCATTGACCTTATTTGTTTACATCTGTCAAACAATCAGATGTTTACAATAAATCGTAACTTTTGTTTTTGTCCATCCCCCCTTGACATTGACGGTTCTTTTTTTGTTTAACAATTGATTGAACGTTGCTTTTTGTTCGTCCTCATTGTCCTTCGGTTGTTTTTTGTTTCTTTTTTTTTTTTTGTATTTTCCGTTTAGCATCAGTTTTTTGTTTACGCCGCATTGTTGTGTCGATTGAAAACATGTGTTTTCCCGCTAATCACGCGGTCAATTGTGAAGTCTCGGGGCGTTTTTCTTTTTCGCGCCGCGATCTTGTTTTCCATTCACGATTATATCCTCATTGTTTCAATCGGTCAATTCACGACATTTTTATTGGGCTCGATTGGACTCAATCAAGACGGTTTCAATTTTGCAACAAAAAAAAAGAAAAGATATAAAATAACAGAGTTGAATTTTTTTGAACAAAAAAAGAAGGAAAGAGGAGAATATTACAAAGGATACACCTTCTTTTTTTCCTTTGAATTATAATAATGTATACGACCCTGGTCGGATGAGCACGACATGGTGTTCTGCGCCGGAAAGCGAAACCTCGGCCGATCATTAAGTCTCGTTTCGACACATAAAGACGTCGCTACCAACGAATAAAGAGCGGACAAAAATCGCTCGACCGATTTGCATAAGTCCATTTACAGTCGTTAATTGTGATAAGCGGCCGAGCGACTAATAATTTCATGCTAATGACATCTCGATATTCAACGACGCGCTGCGAATAATAGGCGCGCAGAAAAATCCGCAACGCCCTCCGTGACCTCCGACCGCGTTCTGACTCATAGCGCCGCTCGGCTCATAAACATTCAAATTTCCCGCCATTTTTCTCTTTGTTGTTGGACTTTTTTTTTCATTCCGCTTCGAGTGTTTCTCTTTCGTTATTTTCTTTTCTTCCTTTTTTTTTTGTTTTCATTTGACCACAGAAACCTTTGTTGATTTCGGATCCGTCGGAAGGAGCGTCGCGCATGGAAATTTCCACGTGTTTCGCAGCGCGCATGCGCCGTGCGCCGACGCAAGATTTATTCAAGCGCCTGTGTTTATTCATAAAGTCGCATCGGCCGCGCACATCTGGAGGAGCAAAAGGCTTCGATAAAACGACGAAAATAATTACGAAAAAAGAAAGAGTAGGACAAAAAAAACGAAGAGAGAAACAGGAAAGGACGGAATAAAGAAACCAGAAAAAAAACAGCAGAAAAGGAAGCAGAAGCGAGCTTTTGGGTAAAAAAAAGTCGCGACCTTAAAATTCTCACGATGACTAATTGCGGGCGTTTTTACTCTCGCGGGATGAAGTCATGGAAACACTCCTTTCTCTCGCTTTTTTTTTTTTTTGCTTCCAGCACTTTTTCTCCTTTCGTTGTTACTTTTTTCTGTCGATGACCTTTTATTAATAGAGATGGCGCCACTGTAAAAAAGGATGCGGCGTAGTAAAAAACGTGACGGGGTTTATGAATGGGCAACCAATAACAAAACATCAAAACATTGAACAACAAGTTAACAAAAAGTCACTGAACAATAAAGAATAATTTGCAATTGAAAAAAATGAAACGAAGAATCGTTTGTTTACCAAATTATATGTTTGAGTATTTGGTTTGGAAGTGTAAAAAATTAACGATGTTTTTTTGTATTTACAGAGCGCCGCGGTACAAAAGAAAGATCCACCATCTCCGTTGCTGAATCCGCTGAATCAAGGAAGCCCAGTCGGTACAAACGGTCACGCGCCATTGCGGCGCACTTGTTCGTCGTTGATGTCGCTGTACGAGCAGCATCGCAAGCTGGACCGAAGCGTGTCGGAGCCAGCATCCCGCTACAAGACCGAGCTCTGCCGGCCATTCGAGGAGAGCGGCGTATGTAAGTACGCGGACAAGTGTCAATTCGCGCACGGCTACGCCGAGCTGCGCAACCTGCAGCGCCACCCCAAGTACAAGACCTCGGCGTGCAGGACCTACCACTCGATCGGGTTCTGCCCGTACGGGCCCCGCTGTCACTTCGTGCACAACATCGAAGAGACGAGGATACACAGCCAGAAGCTCAGCGCGGAAGAGGCCCGCATGCTCAACCAGAAAGTCGGCGCGCAATTCGGCGGGCCCTCTGCCGGCGCGCAGCCGAACCTCATGGCGCTGAATCCACTGCTGATGAACAACAACACCGCCGCGGCAGTGCTCAACTCCAGCATGAACTTGAATCTCCTCGAGCAGCTGACCGCACGCACCATGTCGCTCCAGTTGGCGCAGCTAGCCCAGCAGAACAGCCAGGTGGCACACAAGGTCTACGACGACAGCGCCGCCTACCTCGACATGGCGCCAAAGTACAACAGGACGCTGCTCACCAGGACAAATTCGCTCGGGATCAACCCGACCCAGAGCAGCAGCATTGTCGGCGCCACCAGGCCCAAGCCGCTCACACTCAGTCCGACCTTCAGCCTGGGCAGCACTGCGGACTCGATCTCACCGTCGTCCAGTCTGAGCCAGTCGCCGACAAACTCCATGGCGAGCTTCTCAGCGATGAGTCAGCCGGCGGCTTGGCTAGCTCGCCGTTCAACTTCGCCCAGGACTTCGGCGTTCTCGGCACCAGACAGAGCCCCAGCCCGCAGTCCGTCGGACTCGATGAGATGGCGCCACGCACGCCTTCGCCAGTTTCGCCCAGCGCGGAGACACGCCTGCCGGTTTTCAACAGGATCAGCAGCACCATCGGCGACTTCGAGAACCTCAAGATCTAAGCGAGGTCTACAACGCCACGTACCTCCCTCTCTCGCGCAAAGTTTATTTAATCGTTGACGCCCCCTCCCCTAATTTTTGTTTTTATATACGCATTAAAGTATATAAAGAAGACCTGAGCGTACTACAGAGGAGAAAGCGAGCTCCGTGAACACTCATCTTAAACTATTATTGTATTTAAAATAACTGAATTTTGTAAATTTTTCATTTATTTTTATTTTTTACACTTTTCATTTTTCGATATTTTGAAAAAGCGAAAATTGTTCGCGCGATTCGTATTTTCGCATCTATGAGGAAAATCTTATTTTTCAATATTGTCAACAAATTTTAGTTTCTTTTCTTATATTATTTGGTTAAGATAAGCCGCATGACATTTTTCGTTAAAAAAAAATAAATAAATATACCTCTCGACCTGGGAGCTCTCAAGATGCTGGTAACTTTTTGATCCAATGGTAACATTTGTATACACGAGATTATTCGGTCCGGCCAGGGATTTGCTGCTCACTTTCCTATTCTCTACTCTTTTTTTTGTTTTACTTTTTTAACTGTTGAATCTAATTTATTATTATATTGTTCGTTTGTGTTATTATTTATTATCCACTTATGTTATTTGTTGATACTTTGCGAACAATAGTATCTATCTTCCCTGGACCTGGCGAGCAGCGGACTTAAAAAACCTCCCTCAGTTAATCGTTTAAGCGAATTTTATGTTATTTCTTTATCGTTTAAACAAGACGCCGAGTGAGGCACGACCGTCTGCGTGATCGCCGATCGCTCGGCCGCGACACTTTCTAATCTAATCATCTCATCTTAATTCCCCTTCCCCTTTTTTAATTCAACCCCCTCGCGCCAACTTCATTAATTACGTTACTTTATTTGTATCTTATTTAATGCTTTTCATTCAAACAGGCGACAATTTGACATCGACACGTATTTAAAGTCAGCACAAATTTTTTACTTGAAAGGCAAAAAAAAGTGGTTTTGTCCCAAGTATCCAGTTTGTGAAACTCAGCTTCCTCTCCCATCCCTTATTTTTTTTTCTTAAACTAAGTTGGATCAGTGTTAACGGCATCTCGGGAACGAACCCACCCTGTCAGGCGAAACGTTGCAATATTCCAAAACATTTGGTTTGTGGTCTTCCAAGATTATGATTTCGAGGAGCGAATTTTATTTCGAATTCTATTATTTTTGTTAGCGAGGAAAAATAGCGATTTAGTCCTAACGAAAAGTCAGGTGTGTGTCTGATGTTGCTTTTTATATACATCCTCTTGAAAAATATTCTTCTTTTTTTATTTTTTTTTAAATACTAAAGAGATAACTCTTGTAACTCGAGATGTCTTCCAGCGTATGCGCGCGCAATCGCGAGTCGAGTGAAAGGCTCGAGTCTGGGCGAAAGCGAGAGTCGCGCTTAAGCAATGATTATATGAATTTATTTATAAGCAGAGAAGATAAAGGATTAAAGGAAATCGAAATGATTGTTATTAAACAGCAAAAGAATACAAAAGAAAAAAAAAGTGTACCCAAGAATTGTGATATGTATTTATGCAATAGTTTGTGCGTGCGAATGCTCGGAATTGGCGCGAAACGCGAAGCCACGCCCTCTCTTATATATATATATTTTCCCCCCCTCGGCATCGTAGTTTTTATTTTCGCGTGAATTTGCGTTTACACAAAAGATTTAACCAGATGGAAAAAAGGCAAATTGATGATGATTCTTTTTATGTTCTTAATATTATTTCTATTTTATTTATTTTTTTTGTACTTTGGATAGAGTGAATTAGAGGTAATGATAAGAACGAAAAATAAGATATAGATATATATTATATATAACATATATATTGTAATATATTTTATGAGATGAGAGCGGGGAGTGATGAAGCAACAAAACTATTTTTTTTGTTTTCCAAGTCAACCAAAAGTGCCTTGACGTGGTTTCTGGACAAATCGATCATTAACTTTGTCTTTGTATATAGAAAACAATACAACAAAACACGATTTATATTGTAAAAAAAAACTTTCTTTTTTCACACTCATGAGCACGCAAAGACGAGGTACACACTGGCATACAAGTGTCCCTTTTTTTTTTCTAACGTCGATTTATTTATAAGAGCAAAGCAAAGTGCCTTAGACTTAGTTTAATGATTAATCGATTAATGATTTATTAATAATTATTATGGATAGAATTTATCTTTTTTTTTTTCATTTCTGCCCCCCCCCCCCTTATGTACCAATAACGTCGCTAATAAAGTTACGCTCGCATGCTTGCAAAAAAATGTTCAAAGTTGCGCCGGACTTAGCGTCACGTCAACGTCATTTCGCTATCGTCATTTTTGTCATCGTATCTTTTTCACAGCAGGTTCCTACGTTACCGACGTAACTTATTTAATGTAAAAAGTCGTTTGTACATCGCTAATTAGTTGATATTAATCATAATTAATTATTATTTTATTATTAATTATTGAATCCCTTTTTCTTTAATCGTCAAATTTTTTTTCTCCCCTTCGAAAGCGAGTGTAAATAGAGCGTTGATAAGTGAAATTACCATGTTTCTATATATATTATATATATATAAAGCATCCGAAAGATGAAGAAAAAAAAGGAGCATAACAATTACACGCACGCATCCCTCCCATTAAAATCGATGATTATTTTTTTACACAAGTTAATATAATTTAAAAATAACAAATTATATCTTTGCGCCTAATTTATTGTTCACGATTTTGTACATCATTTAGTCCTCTAATTTATGAAGAAAAAATAATGAAAAGACATCACGCATCGCTTATTTTTTTAAAACGCCAATCTATCTATTTTGATTTTGATTTACGAATAAAATTGAAATCACCACCAAATCGATTGAACCTTTTTTTTCGTCTTTCCCATAATTCATCCCCCGACTCGGTAAGGTAGAAATCGTTGTTCACTAATTTTATTTGCACCGCCACATTTATATTTATCTTGTTAATTAAGCCAGCAACAAATAAACAAAACAAAAGTTGTCGATCCGCGTCTGCGACTCTTAATTTAAATATTTAATTGCGCCTCAGATCCGAGATTTACAATGCGAGACACGAAAAATGGCAGAGCACAATTTTATTTTCCCCCTTTTTTTTTTGCAAAGATGAAGAAAAAGTACGTATCAGCGACAAGATTTATGTGATGGCCACTGTTGCGAGGAAATGTCGCTGTTTCGTTTTCGCAATTGTACGACATTCTAGATTTTGGGTAGACAAAGTTTTGTGCAAAAAAACAAATACATGAAAAAAAGCGATGGGGAATCGAAGGTTTGCGATTCCAAGGATTTCGGGGGTTTCCAAAACGCGAAGCGCATTTTTGATCTCTTTATCCATCGGTTAACATCGTTTGCTCAAGGGAACCCTCGACTCCGGCAAAGGTCAACATTTTCAACTCCCAAAAATAAAAAAAACTCAAAAGATGAGAAAGAAGCAATTGAAAAAAAAAGAAAAATTTCACAAAGCAAAGAATTGTTTTGTGAATGTTGATTGGAAGATTGTGCACCTTGTTGACCATTGCTCGCCTGTCCCCTGTTACAGACTTGACCAACTTATAAATATATTATATTTAACGGATATGAAATAATGTTCAATTAATAATCACTACCTGTATAATCTTTTTTAATTTAATATATTTATTTTTGCAATCGTATATTTATATATTTATATAATATTTTATACTGCGTTTCTCAACACACATATATATACAAATTTTTATATATATGGAATATATATATTATATATTAAAAAACCCACATATCCACGCGTAATGCAGGTCGATCTCTTGGCTCTCAGAGGAATCCCGACTTTTATCATTGCCGGCTCAGTCTGTGATGACGCCTTTTGTACATTTCGTTGTCCTTTTTATTTGCGACGGGATTCGCTCTTGGCACAGTCATAACAGTCCTTAGATTTTATTAGATTTCGTGGATAAAGTGTACATTTTTATTACCTACTTTTTTTTTGTTCTTCTCTCAATCACAGTTATTTACTTACTTAATTTTGCCATGTGATAGAAAAAAAAATATAAAAGCAAAAACAAAAACGATTACGGTTTAATTAATGTGCATTTGGGAGCCAACTGATAGGCTGGCGGAAGTCGTTTCCAAGGTTCGGAGTTTGTTTTCCTTTTTTATTTTGTGATCAACAATTTCTTTTGGTTCTTGAAGCGACTTCTTCCCGCGCTAATGAAGTGATACGAAAGAAAAAAAAATCAGTTTATCCGTTGCGACGAAGCATCCAAGTCAATACACCAATTTTTTTTCTCCTTTTTTTTATCAACTCGAATTGGAAAGATCTCTGGACAGAAAAAAAGAGAGTGGGGAGAATTGAAATTTTGAGATTACCGAGCAGTTTATTGAGATACAAATTTCTATATTTTCGGCGAACCAACAGTTCTGTCCGGGTCTTTCGGATTCTGCAACAGAAAGTCTCATGTAATACGAACGATGTAGTATGTTAAGTATTGCCAACAATACAATACCTATTTAATACAGTTTATTATAAAACGAAACGTTTTGTCTTATCTTTTACCATCCCCTCCATCCTTTAATTTTAAGATTCAACTGATAATTAAAATATTACTCCTCATATTATTTCTTTATTATTTCTTATAATTATCATCATAACTATTAGAGTTTAATTATCCTTAACTTAATAAAAACAAAGTGAATTCTAAATTAAATTTTAGTTATGAAAATGAATCCATCAGCAGCATCCAATTGAGCAGAAATGAAATAATTGAAAAAAATTCCAAACTGTTATATCAGTTAAAGATGAACTAAAAATACACTAATGACATGATTGAAATCGAGGACTTCATAAAAGTAAGTAAAGATTATTATTATTTCTATTGGAAACATTTTATTTCAATTTGTAAGAGCATTTTTGTACGAACGTGTATTATAATTAGCGGCCACTGAAGTATGTTTGTAATTTCAATTTGTAATTAAAGTTTTCCTTTTATTTTTATTATTCTTATTCTGTTTTTTCGAAATTAAAGATGAGAATTACGATGATCGCGAGCGATATCTCGCATGGAAAAAAATTAATTAAAGCTAATAGTAACATGAAAGGTTGTTTCGAACGAGCGAGCTCTTATTATGCTAACGTTTTTCTTCGGATGAAAATGTCACTGGATGTGGAGAGATAAAAAGCCAACTTCGCCTCTATCCACGTCTCTTTCTCTCCCACGGTTTGACTGACATTCACCCGTACTTTATTTTTGTATTATGACTTGCAGAAAATGTATGTACGACTCAGACGTACATTTTTCTTTTCAATAATAAAATGCTAAATGCTTTTCCACAGTTTTTTCAATGAAAAACCTCTCGATGTGCAATTTCATTCCGCAACATTGTAAATAACTCATTGAGGTGGAAAAAAATGTTCAACGATGAGTTTGTAATTGACATTATTGTCGACAGATAACGAGGCAGAAATGAGAGAGAGAAAAAAAAACGGTATCATGCGATAGGAAAAATCTAAAATGAGAATCGATGTAAATTGTGTTTTAATATATTGGCCGGGCAAATTTTTTAACAAGACTCGTATTTCATTATGAGTCAACCGACCTTTTTTTTCCAGCTCGGTTTTACTCGGTCGCGATTTTCATTTTTACATAATGCCAGTTCGATTTCAGTCAGAAAAAAGTCATTCTAGAACATTAAACGGTTTGTCGATTATTTTATACAATCAGACTTTTTTCAACCGTTTTTTTTTTCTAACCGACGATTAAAACTCGATTTACATTCAAATTGGAATTTCTTTCATTTTAATGTTTGTTCGGGAAACTTCTTCCCGACATTTTTTAGGATCTTTGGTTCATCCTTTTGTTTGTTTCCGTTTTGATTTTTGGCTCCATTTGTTGTGTTACTTTTAGGCTTCAATTTTTATT
This sequence comes from Trissolcus basalis, assembly GCA_025266255.1. Taxonomy (NCBI): domain Eukaryota; kingdom Metazoa; phylum Arthropoda; class Insecta; order Hymenoptera; family Scelionidae; genus Trissolcus; species Trissolcus basalis. The sequence continues at coordinate 25,707 of JAAMPD010000817.1, forward strand.
GTTCCCCTTCAGTTTTGTTCGGATTTTTTCCTCTTTACAAGTGACTGCATTTTTTTCTACTGCATGAAAACAAAAATATATATCGCGTGCACAAAAGCAAGAGGCAAATAATGTACAGGAAATGTCCTGGCCTTTTATCCAGTGTAGAACACTGACGTCACAAGGACAGTTTAGCTGACTTCCCACATGAGAAGTGATTTGTTCGAGGTGACTATTACTTGTCCGGTCAATCGTAGAACTCATACCCATTGAAAGTGCCCATTCATTGATACAGCCCAATTATTCACTCTTTCGATCTCAAATCGGTTACTCAATATCTTCTTTTCAACTCAAACGCCAGTTCCAATCATAATGCAAATGATTTCGAAACTCATTTTCGTTTCTCGTTTTTTATCATTTTCAATTTCATCAAAACAAAACCAAAGATCAAAAAAATCTGATAAACGAAATTAAATGTGATTCAACGTTTTGAATTTTATAAATAAAATAAAATGATAAAATCTATTGATTCACAATTGTATTATTTTTTAAGTTTTCAAACCTTTTTGAATGGTTGATTTTTAAAAAAATTCTTAAATTAAATTTTGTAAATTGTTTGATTGACTAAAATTGATAAAAATAACAAAACCAAAGATCAAAAAAAAATCTGATAAACGAAATTAAATGTGATTCAACATATTGAATTTTATAAATAAAATAAAATGATAAAATTTATTGATTCACAATTATATTATTTTTTAAGTTTTCAAACCTTTTTGAATGGTTGATTTTAAAAAAAAATTTTAAATTAAATTTTGTAAATTGTTTGATTGACTAAAATTGAAAAATCGAACAAAAAGCAGGAAGTGAAAAAGTGTTTTTCAAACTACGTGCCTCGCCTTAGACATCGGCTATTTGTTTTGTTTTTANCGGCTATTTGCAAAGCCACTGTCAGAGGTCGGGTTATTTCCTTGAGGTCGTGTCTCTCAGTCAATATTATCTCTGACATTTTTGCCGCGGAATCTTTTTCCGACGTCCGACTGTTGAAAAAAAAAAAAAAAAAAAAAAGTGAAACGCACAAACACTCGGGCGTATTATCAGAAGCTAGAACGAGCCGCGATGGCGAAAAGTTTATCGTCCCCAATGAAGAGACTTTTACAACATTGTTGCGCAAATTATTTGTCATCTTACGCTGTAATCAGTTAGATTACCAACCATGAAGGAATAGTCAAGAGAAATATAAAAAAATTGCAAAACAAATTTTTATTCCGCACAAAACTGAACAACTCGACAATGCAAAATATTGCAAAATTAAAAATAACGAGTTGATGATTGATGTAATTTTTGCAGATTTAAATTTAAATTTTCTTGCCGAGAAAAATTGTATTCTCCGTTCGAGGAAAATTTTTTTTTCTCTAACGTGGATAAATTAGAAACAAATCGATCCGGTCGGGATGGGAATATTAAGGAGGAAAAAAAATTAGCATAGGCGCCATTATGGTGATTTTTATTTGGGGAACGAAAAAATGGGTTTTGGTTGGAAATATGAAGATACAAGTTGGTTGGCACGTTTTGCGTTGGATGATTGGGTCGTCGACCTTATAGTTATCGGGTGGACATTCGAAAACTGCCGGCGAAGAAACCAGATACGGGGAAACTTGGCTACGCGTACCTTGAGCCTCATTCAAGTGAACCTAAATTTAGCGGACAAGTTTGTTGTACCGCGTCAAGGTACTTGGCCAGCGCATTGTGCCCGCTCGTTAATGCTACAAGAATTATGACGAGTTGCTATAATGCGCCTATTGTAAAACTAACGCATCGCACAAATATTGCGCACAATAAAATATGAAACACGACGAAAAATTTTACGCTTATAACTTTGTAATTTACTATTCACCTTTGTCCATGTCAATTTCAATTTTATATTTACATTTCTTCAGCACTTTGTTTTGACATCCAAAAATGTTTTAACAAAATGACATTTAACAACGTACGAAAAAAAACCAACTTATACAAAAACGATCTACAAAACGTTTTGTTATAATTAATTTATAAAATAATAAGAATTAATGAAATGAATAGTTTTTTTTAGTTTCAAGTTTGTTCCTTTTAAAATGAATGTAAAAGATATTTTTGTTTTTATACAATTTTCATAAAAATTGTGATTATTAAAAAAATGTTATCTGACATATTTGAACCTCATAAGTGTCATTTATTTTTGTACAATCTATTAGACAAATGAACCGATCCAATTTTTAATGAATGTTGACGAGAAAAGTCAGCCGATGACAATGAAATATTAAAGAAGACCATTTTTTAATAAATAAACGGTGATTAAGTTAAATTAACAGCTTTTTTTTTAATTTCAAAGCCCGAAGAAAAGAAAACTTGACGTCACCACCGATGCCAAATCTGACGTGAGATCTACTGACGAAGGACAAATTTAAGTATTCGCTGAATGTGAGACACCAGTGTGACGTCACACAACTCTGACACGTTCTATTTCGGATAAACAACTAAACTCCGAAACGTGGTATACTACGGGTGAAAAAAAAGTGGATTATTTATTCATACAAATACTCTCTTTGTTCGAGATTCCTCTTCATCGTGAGTTCTGTCCCACGATCAGTTGTACTATACTACGTTATTTGATACTAAATTTAGAATTAACATAAAAGCGAAACTTTTTTTTTCCTTTCGATATCATGACTTTATACATTTATAAATAATTAATTGAAGTCCAATCCGGCTATTAAATTTAGTACTCAATGACGTACGAAATTCGTTTCAATGAAATTGTTGGATAATTTTTAATGCTTTTTTTAACGTTTGCCTTTTTTAGTAAAAGAAAACGATCTGGCAAATTCCATTTATAATATATAATAAACTACTATTCCTAGGACGTTTATTTAAGTTTGAATGAAACTTTTTATTACAAAATTAATTAATCAATTTCATTCACTTCATTATGTTTCATAGAAAATATTCGCTTTTGTATATAAAAACAAATTCCATAAAATTAATTGAACAAAAAATTCCTTTACGGAATTTGTTTTGTTGTTTAATTTTTTTTTTTTTTTTAATTACAACAGTTTGGTTGTTTGTAAAAAAAATAGTTCGAAGCCCATAACGACGGTTCGAATTAAGAAATAATAGTTAATTTAAAAAATTGCGAGCGCGAAAGTTGTGGATGGTATTTTGCAAGAGCACTTTAAGCGATTTTGCAAACCAGGTCACGACTAATTCTACAATCACCCAAAATTATCCCGCCATCTATTTCTCATTACACAAAAGTGCGCGACGAAAAAGATAATGCCGGCCTCGTGTGGAACGGAAAAACGCAAACGTTCTCGTGTTAGCGAACCTCGCCGCGTGTTGCCGCGGCGTGAACGCACTTATAATAGTTGCGGTTGACGCCCAGTTTCCCACAAGCGTCGCAACATTAATAGAATTTAAATGAACACGCATGTTTCGCTTCGATCCTTTTGTTTCTTCATTTCGAATTACGCATAACAAACGATTTACCATCAGAAGGTTTCTTACGATTGTCAATGGAACTTTTAATTCACCCTATTGTTAATAATTTTTATTATTATATTATTAAAAACAAAGTTTAAGCAATAACAATCAAATGACAATTTGATTTCATCGCACTTTTTACTGTACAGATCGTTTGATGAAACAAAAAAACGAAAAAAAAAACAGTTTTTCATGATAAAGTTTTGATCTCGAATAATGTTGACAGAAAATTTAAATTTAAATAATATAATTTTTGTGGGGAAAAAAAGTTGATGTTGTAAAGGTTAGAAAATGTCATTATTGTTTCTGTATTTTTTTAAATTAAAGAATCGAATAACAGTTTGCATGAAAGAAGGCCGTTAAACCAACGATTTATATTTATCAATGATTAATATAAATTATCGCTAAATTAATCTTGCTTATCTTATGGAAGAACCAGCGCTCCTACTTGCCTTTTCTTCGTCATCGACGTCTCATGTCTCTCGCTGGTTTTCCACAACTCCACAGCTGATGCTAATTAAAATTTCTTCAATGAAACCTTTTTTTTCTCACTCCAACTCTGAACCGTTGCTAATTAAAGCTAATTGAAAATTACGTTTCAATATATATTTTTTAATGATCTGCAATTCAGCTGAATTATGTATGATTGTTTAATTGAGACGACAAAAATTCTTTCATCCCGTGCTCATGGAGAAAATAAGCAATTGGATTGTCCACATAACAATTTCATACAAAAAAACGTGTACCTCAATTTGCTGTTTTGTGTTTTTATTTCTACGGTTTTATTTGTTTGTTTGTATTTTCATTTTTCGTCTTTATTTATATTTTTATTTATATTTGTTGTAGTTTCGTGTTTGTAGAAAACTGGAACTGAATAATCTACAAAAAAAATTCATTTACAAAAATTTACCTGAATCCTAACGGCTTATTTCAACTGATTACAAAGAAGCCACAAGTGGTTGGCCACCATCAACATCCAAGACAAAATCGACGTAAAAGTTCTACAAAGAAACCCATGATGGCTCTATTTTGAAAAAAATGGTTGTCTATTATTTCTAAACAGTGTTCGAAGAATTATAAAAGGAACCTAATAATTTTATGAAAGTGATAATTTGTCATACGAAAACTGGTACAATTACAATCCAATCAATTTATTACGCTTTGGAAATCAATATCAGTCCAATTTTTTGTCCGCCGATTTGTGATTCATAGTCGTACGTATGTAATGCGATCCAAAGTCTCGCAGAAACTTTAATTGTTATAAATTAGTGAAAACGTGAGCCCGCAGTGCAAAAAGGGCAGAACACGTTTTCCTTCGGCTCGGGTTACAATCGCAATTCGTCATTGCATTGAATTCCCTTGTTTACATTTTTCCTGATTTGGCCTTGGCCGTTCTTGGGATTTTTCAATTTTGTTTTATTCAATTTGTCAAACCCAACTTTTTCACTGACCTCGAAAAAAATCAACTGGGTAAAGATGTGTCAGTTGTGTTTTTTTTCTCTTCTCTCTTGAACAAGATTTTCACAAGGATGAAAATGTTTTGACGTTTTTACATGTTGACAAGATATTTTTTTCAAATTTTACAACCGTGCGAGGTAACCGAAACTAGCGGTGGAAAGTTTTACAATTGTAATGTCAAGAGATATCATGTGATATCGCGTTTCGCATTAGAATGTGTAAAACTTGTCTGCATAACCATACACCGTGCTTGTACTCACGTTTGCATAGTCACATATGGGCAAATATGAACAGACGACCGGTGACTCGTTATGACACGCGGTGTATACACATCGCGATACTATAGCGCTATTGTCTGATTCAATAAAAGTGTTAATTCGTATTCGCCTGTTCAAAATTCATCATTTGTATGAATTCGCACGTTGATATCGCTCGGGTTTATCTTCAACGATATTATAAACTGACGAAACACACTGCGGAATTATTATCTTCCACATTACTCCGCCACGTTTTGTAATCGTGTAAATAAATGGATCCTCAGCTGTGGAGAACAAGATGTTCACCTTTTTTTTCAAAATAAAATGATAATGTTGTTGAACAGCAATTTACAGTGGATCTTTCTTGTTGGCAAACAAAAGTTCTTCGCCTGTCAAGTCTAAGTGTAAATAAACAAAAAAATGTCAACAACACAGAATTTTCGCGAATAAAGTTTTATTGTACATATAATAACATAACAAAGAAACAACATTTATCAATGACAAAACAGGGGTTTTTGATTGGTTGTTTAGAAAATGTTGCCAGTGTCACATTGAATTTGACAGCAAGGTTAGAATAATTTATTTACTTGTCGAATCGATACCGTTGGATCGATGAATGAACCGGACAGAGGATCGTTGTGAATCGCGCGGTATCGCATGCGAAAACTGATACGTTTATAATCTGCCATTTTGGTCTCGAATCACACAGGGAAGGTACTGTGACATGTTGCCGTGGATTTACGCGTATATAATGCACGATTTATGACGCACAGTTGCACTCTTGTGCGATTGTTTATGTACTCCCGGGGAATATTCAAACGTCAGCAACCAACCGGCAATCTTAATTTCAAATTTCCCGCGTTACAACACCAAAAAAAACGGAACAAGTTGTTTCTTATTACATCCCCCACCCCTTGTTTTTGTACCGCATCCCCACACGCGCTAAAATTAGCAGGAATTACATAATTGCGGATTGTTTTTCCTTTTGGTATTCGTGCACCGAGTTACGCCGAGGGGCACCGAAAATTCCGCAAACAAACGTAAATATAAATGGTCCGAAGCTGGTGGCTCGGCGTGTATACAATCGCGGCGACAAAAACGTCGGTATTTTAAAGGAACCCGATCTTTTTTTTTTTGGTTGCGCCTTGGCTACCGCATTTCTTGGCCTCTAAACAAAAAGCCCTCGACAATTTATGGTACCCATCAAATTAAATCGGGCCGTACGATAGTTTCACGGCGAATTCTGCGGAAAAAATATTCCCGCTTCAGCGCCTCTTTTGTTTGTACACACGCGGGCGCGCGTTTTCGTCCGAAAATTGTTCCGATGCAAAAGTGATCGGACAAAAATCCCGAGAGGGCGCGCGTCCGAAAGAGGATCATCGAAGGAGAAACGAGTTGAGAGGTTTTTTGGCAGGCTCGAAAAATAGATAAAAATGTGCAAATAAACGGTGGTCGTGGCTCAGGGACAACCGGTTGCTGCCATCTTGCTTTCTTATATAAGTTCCCCCTCGGTCTCTCAGCCGCTCCATCTTGGCTCGCTCGCTCTCTCTTGCACTTTTTCAACCGACCGGTGAGCCTCTCTCTCGCACCCGCTCGCTCTCCTTCCTTCGCGCTGGGCCGGCATTTTTGCGTCTCGCTTTCACGATATTTGTACCCTTTTTATTCCCCACGTATAGTATCTTTATTGTTATTCTTATCACTCGCCGGGCGCGCTAGCCGATCTTCTTAGAATTCTGCATAAACCCGACGACAACCTGTCTTGGTCTCGCGGAGGGGGAGGGGGAAATTTCTATGGCGTTGCCACTGGAAAACGAGTCGTTAATTACGACGAGAAAAAATTGTTCGCCCGTCCAATAACAAATTTTCAACTACACTTTTGTTATTCTACCATTTTCATCTGTGTTTATATTGGTTTTTGGTTTCATTTTTCTTTGTCTTGGTGTGTTATTTGTTTTTGTCTCGTCTGGTCTGGTTCTCTTTATTTCCTTGTTTTTATTATGGTTTTCACGTTGTTCAAGTTTTCTTCAATGTCACATTTGTTTGGTTCTTATTATGGTTGCCAGGTTCGTTCGTCCGTTCCTCAATGTCATTTCTGTTTTGGTTATTATTTTTTGTTTCCGCATATTCTTTTTTTTTAGCAAGTTCTGCCTTATTTATGTTTGTTTTGTTGTTTTTGTTTTATTGGATTTTATGCTCTTTATCATTTCTTTGCAACAGAAATATAATAAATTTCGAAATGAATACAAATCCCATTCGGAATTGAACTTTATGAAGGTTTCCGAAGGCCTTGGAAATTAATTATAATCCCGGGTGGAATTAAGAATATTTCTTTTATTCCTACGGCATGGCAATAATTATACGCAAAACCGATTAAACGAGTACGATCCAGAGAAGTTGTTTGATTGATTAATTTGAATAACAAGCGGCACAAGTTCGAGCGCGATGTTGCAAATAAATTGCAACGCCTGGAATATACATATAAAATCATATTTTTCGGCCCAAAAACTTTTTCGTATATTATAATTATCAGGCTGGATATATTTATCTGACGTTATATAAATTTTTTTTTACTTCCACCGAGGAGCCTGTTATACATCGGAGATTAACTCAGGTCGATCTTTCTCAAATGGAAACTCCCATTAGTGAATCGAGATTGGTATCTTTTTATACATTTTAACGCGTTTCGACGTCGGATTTTTTTTATATAAGAATCAAATGTCTGCTTTGAATACGAAAATTTCGGCTTGGGAAAATATTTCGTCAGAGGTTTCTACGACATTCTTTTCGATAGAAAAAAAAACTTAATTAAAAAAAAAGACATACAAATTTGTTTCAATTTTTCTGACGTTCGCATCCGAACTTTCATTTTGTTAATTGAATATTTTTTAATTGATAAAAAAAACAAGCTTGCCGGTCAATTTAATTTTTTATTATTTTTGAAATTCTATAATTAAATATAAACTTGAAAAATAAATAATGGGAGGTGAAAATTCGTAGCGAATTAATGATTCTAATAATAAACAATTTGTGATCAAAGTATAGATTAGACGATCAAATGATTAAGACCAGCGGCCGAGTGGAAAACTTCGTTCCGAACAAATTGCGCTAATCTGCCAGATCTTTCCTTTCCGATGTGTTTTCTATTTTGAATGTCACCTGCGTGACCGCGCGACCAAAACAAAAATAAAGGAAAATCGACTTTCGCTTTCACGCCATCGACAAATTCTCAATTCGGAATAAAATTATTTCTTGCATAACCCTCCTCCTTACGCTTCTAACATTTGACAAACTCCAAAACAAACGTTCGACCGGGTTTTGAAAAATTCCACCAAATTAATTCGTAACTTTCGAACAAACGTAACACAAAGGCGTGGTGGTAAGAATGTTAACGCGCATTTCATAAGAAAGCTGATGTCGATTACTTCCGCCGTGGAAGGAAAGAGAAAACAAAAAAATTGAAGAAGAGCGCCGCCAACCGAAAGGGAAAGTCTCATGATTGAAAGTCACAAATTTGCAAAGTCAAATTTGAATGTGCAATAACTTGGACTTTGCCAATAATAAAAGTTTCAACCAACGAGGACAAAAAATAAGTACTAAAGTACGAAGCCATTTTCAAGCTATTAAAGTTAATGTTTGTTTTTACTTTAACAACAAAATAACACTTCAATTTGAGTTTGAGGTTGTATTTTTTTGTTACTTCTTTCCAACCGTAGGCGCTAGAAATAATCAAAATACAAATTACACGAATTACAATTTTTTTATGCATTATAATACAAGGTGTCGCAAATTGCACCAAAATCCTAATTACCCCAAAGTGCAGCCGAGCTAAAAACATGAATCATTGTATGGTAATGTGTTCCTCCGGTTCCGCGAACGGGACAGGAAAAGCGACAAGTTGCGCAATCGCGTCAAACGTGAAATTTATAATCGGTGTCTAATTTAATAACAGTCACTTCTTTCAGGATCCTCTCCTTTACCGTTAACCGACGCTCTTTGTTCGCATAGCGGTTTCTTCGTCCTTCTGAGTATTTGGCAAAATGGGCACCAGAGGAAGAAACAGAAAAGGTTTCTATTTATCTTTTGCCTATGCTCGATTGATTTACAAATATAACTGCCGGTATTTTTTTCCTTACAGGTAAACAATCAATGAGTGTCAAGGGCAGGAGAAGATTGCACATTCGCAAACAAGCTGGGACACAGCCAATGAGGCGTAATCAAAAACTTTTCATCCGACTGCTGTGATTCAATGCTGAACAACTTGTTCTTCATTTTTATTTGTTGTTCTACATACAACATAACTTACAAGTCTGTAACTTCCAAAAATAACCAGATTGGTCCATCTTACATTTTGCAATTTTAACAAATCAATTTTTCAACATGTTCATTCAGTTTTTGTTTCAGAAATTTGAACATTTGGTATAACACCATAGCAATTCCAAACATCCAAGTTTGTGAAACAAAAATAGCAATTTAAGAATGAGAAGATTGAAAACCTGAATTGGTATAAAAATGAAAAATGTACCCTAATGAAAAGGATCATATATTGTCCGTACACAGAACATATATTGACAATATATGAACAATATATTGACCATACATAGACAATATATTGCCAATATACAATTCATGTATGAAAAATATTAAAAAATATATGGTCAATATATTGGCATATATTGCCAATATACTGACAATGTATTGTCAATATATTGTTCATATATTGTCAATATATTGATAATATACGGACAATATATGATCT